>APFE031402540.1:40086-74257 GCA_000404065.3 Pinus taeda | reverse complement strand
TTATGCTGGTGCTTTCCCCTGGATATATCTTGTGTTATGTGTGATTATTTCTCTTGATCAGTTATGCATGTTTCTACTTGATGTTGCTCATGAATTTGATTATGCTTCCGCTTAATGTGTTGTAGAAGTAGAACAAGTATTATGCTTTAGGACATTGCATATATCTATTTGTTCTACATGTGAAATTTCTACATGCTCCAGTTGTTGGTCTTTTTCTTCAAGTTTCTTCCTTAATTTGTCAATTACACCCTCAAGCGCTTCAACGTAATCCTTCCTATATTTTTTCTTGTTGCAATTGACTTCTTCAATTGTTTTCGATTCTACCAGTCATGCCCTCAAGCTAGTGATCTCTTCCTTGATACTTTTATCCTTTTCATCACAAACCTGCAATTTCTTCTCATGCTTCTTGCATAGATTTGTTAGTCTACCAATCTCACTAGAAAATTATTTAATAACAACCATGGAAGATCCATATTCATTCTTAAGAAGCATAATTTTGATCATCATCTTTTTCACTAATCAGATCTGAATCATTGTCATTACCGTTATCAAAAATATAACTCAAAAGTAAATCATTATTTCTTATACCTTCAGCTCTGTTGTCCTCTTTCATAGCTAGTTCAACTGGAGCTTCCTTCTTCATGGATCTCTTATTCCTATTATTTTTGCTACTCTATCCAACCTCTTCATCATTGTTGTTGTTACTGACTCCATATAACATTTGCAGTCTATCCCAAACCTCATTGGTAGATTTTAAATCTCCAACATTCTTAAATATGCATTACAAATATTTTCGAAAATAATTCGCCTTGCTGGAGAATTTTTCTTCGTTACTTTAGATGAAGGAAAATCGTCATCATATCCTTCACATATCAATATTCACAAGTTATATCCACAAGAAAATAATTTATACTTCACACTTTCTTGCCATACCTTGAAATTTGCAGCAGTAAGAACATGTATTCCTTGAGAGTTCATTCTAAATTTTTTTATAATAATTTATGCCAACAAACACTAGATGTACTCTCTAGCAATCAAGCTCAAACCAAGAGTCCCACTTTGATACCAATTGTTGGAAACCTTGAGCACTACTTAGAGGGAGGGGGAGGGATGAATCAGTAGTGTGAGTTATTCACATTTTTTGCATTTTCTTTACTTCACTAAATCACACACTTGTTACCAAATTCACATAGATCATAAGAAAGTAAATGATAAACATGTAAACGTATAAGTAGCATGAACTAAAAGAAAACCATCAAGGAAAAACCACAAAAATCATCATCACACATGAGACACAAGATTTCTAGTGGAAACCCTTCCGGGAGAAAAACCACCCTTGTTACTGTTGTGCTACTCTAAAACTATATTATGTCAAATAATTTGTCTTTTACATAGACAAATGACTCCCATTAGCTAGGAGACTCGACCTCATATACAATCAGTTGACTCCCATCGGCTAGGAGACTTGACCTCTTATACAATCAGTTGATTCCTATCAGCCACCTAGGAGACTCGATTCATCTAATTAGCTCGGAATACTATGTTCTCACATGGATCTACAGACTACCAAGAGCTTAAAGCCACCATGATCAATGATCCTCGCCCCACTCTGAATGGATGGAGAAACTGTTCCTTTAACTGAAGCTCCAAAATCACTGCTTCACACTCCTGAAGTCATTTCTCCTCTACTCTATGTGGATCTCGTTTCATATATTTTCAAACTGGATCTTGAGACACTTTGATCAACTTTGATTCAGCCTCTGCAATAAAAAACTCAGTAGTAAGACTCTTTGCAAATCATATAAAAATGCCACAACAACATGCTCTCTACTCAAGCAAATAGTGGCCACCATCCATCCAACGAAAAAACTAAACAATATAATCACCATCAACAAAAGTCTCAGCCATCAACAATGCTCTCAACACAATCTTTGCTCCAGCAACTACAAATTTGATCTATTATGTAGCACGCTTCAAAATTGATCACTATATTGTCATTTGCACTCATACATTGAGGTATCTATGCTCAGAACTAGATTTGAAGCATATTTCCTCTATGCAACCTTATCTAACTCACTCTCACGTTGAACCAATCTTCACCCAACTCCAAAATTAATTATATAAAACATGAAGGGTGAAATTCACTTTTGCACTAGGATCAAGAGTGCAAAAAGTTGATGAAATCCAACCACTATCACCACCACTTGTGCACTAAAATTTTTCACACCCACTAGAGGAATTACTTGACTAATTTCGGCCTTAACCAATTAATATATAAGATTATGTGAATATATAAGTTGAAATATATGCAATGTGCAGAAGGAATATAGAGAAATTTTCATGAAGAAGTTCAAACGAATGCATAAAACTAGTTGTTCCCATCAACAACCACACACACACGCTTCTCTCCATGTTGTTGGAGCCTTTCAACTGCAAACACAAGTATGCATGGGTGCGGTTGGGGCAGAGGATAGTTAGAAACTAAAAATTCCAGCTCAGAACCTCTGCCACTTATTGGATCACCTTCTCTGGCATCTGAACTCACCTCCAAACCTCTTCCAAATCATGTGACACCTCTGCAAATATGCCAAACATGTCTCCCAAGTGCCACTGTCAAGTTAACGTAAAGGCCAACAAAAAATGGTTGGAAAAACTGCCAACAATTCCTCTACTCTCCTCTGACACTTGCACAAGCTGCAACACATCTAAACACAATCTCTAGCACCTCTACAACATCTTCATCATAATCATGAGGTTAAACCATCACTACAGCAAGTCATCTCCATGAGAATAAGAATGAAGACCTAGATGAATACCTAGTAATCCAACTCATGTAGTGTGCCAACTCAACAACATGAATGACATATGAGCCATCATCTCCATCACCTGTAGTAGAATCTCTAATGCCTCCAAGCAATGCACATGCCAACATAAGACAACTTCATAAGCATGAATACCTATATGAAGACCTAGTATGCCAACTCATCTAATGTGCCAACTCAACAACATGAATGACAACTGAGCCATCATCTCCAATGCCTCCAGTCAATGCACATGCCAACACATGCCAACACAAGACAACTCAAGGCAGCACCTCCATGAACACCATACTGCCAACACACCTATAGCAACATCAAAAGGTTGAAATAAATGCCAACATAATTATCTCAATGTCAACACAACCAATTGCAACCATGCTACAAGAATGGCATCAATACATCAGCTAGGCTACATTGACATCAATTCCAACATGATCTAGTTGTCATCATGCAACCAATGGAAACATTAGCTAGTTCTAACCATGCACACCATAATGCCAATAAAAATTCACCTCATTTATTATAAATATACCATGTAGGCTAAAGATAAAGGACCTTATATTTTGGACCCTTGAAGCATCCTTGAAAGGATAAAATCTTGTAATCAACTTGAAGATCAAATCTCAGCTTTTGCATTCCCACTATTGGGTATTTTGGAGATATTGTATGATTGTGCATGAAATATTTCAGCATTAATGCTTAGAAGCCTTTTAGGCCATGACAAGCATATTCTCTCACATGTTATTGAATGTTATAAGTATTATTCATTTTTGTTTGATGGTATGTGATTGTTGACTTGTTGAAGGTTAATGAATTATTTTGTTTACTAAAAACTTTTATCTTTCTAGGAATAGCTTGTTGATTTCTACAAGTTTCCATGTTGGTTATTAGTTGCAAACTATTTTACTGTTAATAGCTAGTATACTTCCGCATTCATGTAACTTGATTAAATATTGCTAAAATTCTTTCTTTGAGATTCATGTTCACTTATAAATTTGTTGTAATGTTCTTTGTATTGTTTACTTCAAGTATTTTCATAAATATTTTTTCATGTGTATCCCATCAAGGGTCATTAGAGAAATATTGAGGTAAAAAATGGACCTAAAAATAAAAATGTACAACCAAAATCAACTTTATAGAAGCAATAGGATTCAAAATGATGATGTCAACCATAAGGGATGATTCAACATATTTGGAGTAAAAAAGTAAAAAGGTTAAAAATTAAAAAACTACTTTTTCAACTTGTATTTTCAATTTATCTCCCTACGATTTTACTCAAATTTTGAGCAGGAGCACTCGTTGGATTTAGAATTTTACTCCCCTTCCAAGTTGTACCCATGTTGCATACTTTCGATGGACCCTGGTACACAAAAAATGAGAAATACTAATCATGTTTTTTCATGTATTTCTCATTTTTCATGTAGCAGGGTCCATCAAAACTATGCAACATGGGTACTCCTTGGAAGGGGAATTAAATTTTGCGTCTAACAAGTGCTCCCGCTCAAAATTTGAGTAAAACCATAGGGAGATAAGTTGAAAAAACATATTTTTCTCTTCTCCCTCTAAAATTTGAGGAAGTATTATAGTCTTATTTTATTATTTCCACTACTATTTTATAATATTCCTTAGGAGGCCCATTTTAGACCTCAGAATTTCTCTAATGTTTATTTTTGTTTTTATCGAAATTCCAATTTTCACATAATATGATATGGCAGTCGGGCCAACTTTTTGGATGGGACTCTCATCCCAAATGGCGTGAAGTCTAATTTGGACACCATACCGGAGAGATCACCTTAAGACTATGAGTGGTACATTTAGACCGATCAATAGGTGGTTATACCATCTTCAATATTTCCACCCTTCCTTCGACACATAGCATAAGGTTCTTCAACTCGTCCAAGCTATGCATGAGAATAAATTGAGTTTGTCATTGATCTACTATAACCTTTCCAAACAACATCTTAACATGTCATTAAAGGTCCACTATATGGAGGTAGTGATTATGTTGCCCCAAAATTTCATGTATTTGGTACCCATTGAGTGACTCCCACCATAACAAATGAATCTCGGACTTCTTATCTTTCCTAGTGCTCCATCATCCAAATTTATTATTGAATGTTGGGAGGAGTGTGCTCTTGAAAACCATATGTCAAAGATCTAGCATGACGCCTCACCCTAGAGCCTCCCATTTTTCCACATCCCCCTCCTCCTCCGTCAAAACTTGCATGATGATGCATCATACCATAAGATGTAGCAAGATACAATTGATACTCAACTGGCACGGAGTGGAGAACTGGAAGAGACATTGATGGAAGAAGGTGGCTACAAAATCATGCCAGGAGGTTTTCACTTCTAAGAAAACTGGATGAGCCCCTCACCTTCTAAAAACACCACTAAACACAGAGGGAACTCTAGCATAGAAGGATGAAATTCCCATGCATGAGATGTTATGCTATGGCTGAAGGACATGGCTAGTGATGGGAGTCGCATGAGAGCATGACAAGAGTACAAAAAACAAATTGTTGAGGAATAACATCATGGAGGTTCTAATCATTTTCATCGACGTTACAACTAATACTTGCCCAGGACTCCCTACCACCTTCCTTGGAAGGTGAGGCAGCATAAATTTTGGCTTGCTTGGTGGACTACGATGGGCATGGGGTGGCAAGGATCCCTGACCTATCAAACGAGGTCCTCATTAATGTTGTGTTAACACCCTTATCAGGGTCCTCAACTAATTATATTAATAATATGTTGAATTTTTTTATTTATTAAATTAATTGGAATATAAATAATTTATTATATTTTATAAAAAATTGTAATTAAGAAGTTTCTTTGTTGAAGTTTATTAATAAATTATATGATATTCATTTCAAATTTTCTTGAAAGTTGTTTTCAAAAACACCTAAAATATAATGATACAGAAAAACACGGTAATTAATGGAAAATATGATGGCCATTTGCCTCATTTTAGCCAACATCTGAGAGGGGAGAATTATGTTGTTCAATATCCATTGGTTCCTTGAGTTGAACCATTTCTTCTTCTTTGTGACTAGTTGGAGCAAAATTATCCAATACCTTGATGTATAAAGTGATGGATAAGACCCCATCTTGCAAACATTTAAAGCCAAATTATGTAGTATGTTACTTTATGCTCTCAAAATATGAGTCATCTACTTTTGTTAGACCAATAAACATCATGATGGTTGCATGTTGAGATACACAATGGTACTCATGTTCATCCACTTTTGTTTCCAAATATAATAAAGAGCTCTTATTACATTGAATTCTTTCTTCACGCCTTCTTTGTATTCTCCTAAATTCGAAAATGTCTCTTCTCTCAATGAGAGATATATCTACTATCTGAGCTAGACAAAAGATGGCAAGGCCATAGAACGGGTTGTTTCCCAACATAACAAAGAAAAATATACCATGAATCTCGTACATGCTTTGAGACTTGAAGACAAAATAAAAAGTAGAGCCCAACTTTCCACCAAAATATGTCATGTTAAAGGCAGTCTTAGGAGTGAATATGAAGATAAAGAGAACCAACTAGTAAAGGAGATTAAATCCATATCAATAGACACCTTCACCATAAGCCAAATATATGACCTTTTCCACCTTCCATTGAATAATTCCACAATTTTACACTTACCAAGGGTTCGATCACTTCCAAATCCAAACCTCATTTGGGCCCAATTCTAGTGTCTAGAATCTCCATTATTCCATAGAACCAATAATGATTTAATCCAAGCCATTTAATGATTGGAGTGATGTTAATCGCTCACATGTTGTGGAGGCTAAGGATTGTCCTTGGTACTCCCATCTTGATGCAATTGAGTTGATGTGCTACTTATAAGTTCATCTGAGAGTTTAATCATGATTATTGTACCAAACCATTTCAAATCTTAGGGGATAATGTAACTAAAATACTCTCCATTTTTCACATATTAACCCAAACGTAGTTTAGTGGTTTTATTAGCCCAATGAAATGCACCAACTTTGGTTCTGGTTTGACATGATAATATGGGGATTTGAAGAAGGAGCTTACCTTCTTTTTTATTTGTGTAATAGTAACAGAGAGTTTATTATCCATTGGAGAATTTTTCCCTAATATTGATTGGACAACCACCATAAAATCCCATATAACTATCAATGCTTTGACATTGACTTGTTTAGCTAATGCCATGTAAAAATACATAAACTTTAGCTTAATTATTTAAAGCTTGACCAAGGCCCAAATATAAGTAGCAACCAGTTTTCCTCCAAAATTATAGAGAATCCCATCACGTCTATTCTTCCTAAATATATATAATGTAGAATTTTTAATAAATATATTATTATTGCATCAAGAGGCACTCTCTAGCCTAATATGGAAGAGATGTTGTAATGTCATGTTCTACCTTGTCCTGTTATGTAAACAAAAATAATCAAATAATAAAAATAAAAACAACCATATGTTAAAATAAAAATAGCTTATTGACCCACAGTAAATTCACCCATGGCATTCAAGTGGAATATAGCCTATTTAGAGGGTGAAAGACTCTTTAAAGGGGGAAATACTACCCTAGATCCATCTTAACTCTAGATCTAACCAAGTGCAGAGAGAGATCAAATCTCTTGAGGGACCAAATCTCTTGAGATCAAATATTTGTTCTCTCTAAAAGAGGTTTGCACCTCAAGAGATTTGATCCCTCTTTGTACTTGATAGATCCATAATTAAAATGAATATAAGTTGGTAATAATTTTAAACAGAAAAGTTGGAAGGAGCTTTGGAAACCCTTGTGACGGTTAGGATTTCACCCTAGCCACTCAATCTTTTCTCTATTTGCATGGATTTTTGCAGATCTTTCGAGATCCTTGTGATTTGGCCAGTAAACTTTTTTCTTTTGTAGGTATGATTGCCGGTCAAGCTAGCTCTTCTTCGATTTCTTAAAACATTATGCTGAAGTTTGGCTCTGGTCTTCCGATGGTGCAAGAAATTTCTTCCCTTAATGTTCTTGTGGATAAGGAAGCTTTATATTGTGAAAATATTTTTTTGGAGAATGGTTTGGTTTGTAGGTTTAATGGGTTTTGGGTTCAGTTGGTCGATCTACATAAATGGATCTCTAAGACATGCAAGCCCCTTTTGACGAACACGCTGAATATTTACCCTATGACACGACGTTTCTTCACTGTGGTTTTTGAAAAGATTGAAGACAAGAAGTCTATTTGTGAAGTTGGGTCGTGGTTTTGGGGGAGCGTTGGCCTCTACATGCAGCCCTGGCCTCCCACTTTTGATCCGGTAACAACATCAATTTTTACAACCCCGGTTTGGGTAAGACTCTCGAACCTTCCCTTGCATTTCTAGAATCACACATTGCTTTTCTCCATTCGGAATACGTTGGAAAAATTCTATCACAGTTGTCCTTAAACAAACAAAAAAATTCAAAACTATTTATGCCCACATTTGTGTGGAGATGGACTTCAGCAAGGGTTTTCCCATGGAGATTAATTTAATGGATCCAAACTATGTTTGGGTCCGAAAGAGTGACTATGGGAATATATCATTTTAGTGTAGAGCATGTTATGAAACTGGGCACATAAATAAAAACTACCCCAAGAATCCTCATAATAGCAAAGATCGAAAAAAACCCTGAGTGCCCAAATGGTGGGAAGGTGCAGAAGATGATCACTATATAATATTCAAAGAAGAAGAGCTTTAGGGTAAGAAGGAACCAGAAGACAAGAAGGAAGTAGATTCAGTCAAAGAGACCGCAATTGCGACAACATAATCTAAGCAGGAAAATTCACTTGCCAATGTGGATCCTTCAGTTGCCAGTTAGGATTCCCCATATGCATCATTAGTAGAAAAGAAGCAAACCCTCATGGAAAGTGAATTACCTTCGGAAACCACAAGGAATCTCGTTGAAGAGGAAACTTCTTAGATGGATTAGTCTGATGATGAAGATTTCAAGAAAAAATCCCTGCAGTTGCCGAAGAAGGATTCGCCAGAATTTGCAAAAAATATGGGTTGGAATCAAATTGGGAAGAAAGGAAAAGGTTTTTCTCCAAGAAAAATAAAAAGTCATTCTTAATCAAAATAAAAATATATTGAAAATAGAAAGTAATTGTGTCTATATATTTTAAGGCATTTTTGGAAAATATTTAGTTAAAAAACCACTGAAATATTTATGTTATAAGAAACTCATTTGAAAGTTTGAACTGACTATTTATACTTAATTTCAAACATGTAAGGAAAATTAGAATAAGTCAAAGTTGAAACCTTATAACCCAAATTCTTTCAATATAAATCTCTAATGGTTTGGTTTTAAAAAAATAATAATTTTAAACTGAAAACTTAAACTTTTATATAATCCATTTCTTGAAATAAATAAATAAATGTCCAACTAATTATATATTTGTGAATATAACTATAATAAATTAAGATGGGAGGACTATAGTCAAGTCTAATTAACCACCATTTAAAATTATAAAATAAAATAAATAATACCATTTAATCTATAGTTTCTAAAACTGGGAGTGAGTGGGAAAGTCTATTAAATGAATCCATCGAAGGTTTCGTTTTCGATTTATTTTTAGAATTTTATAATACAAATTTTATTAATTTAAAATTTTAATATTATTTTACAAAAAATATAGGTTATAACAACATTTATTTATTTTAAAAATTATTTATTAATAATTTTTTTGATTAAATTTAAATTTGAATAATTTTACACGGTAACATAGAAAAGTTAGATTAAAATTAGCCAAGCATGAATAGTCGCAGAGGGATAATGTGATATCTATTGTACAACGTGACGTTGGAAATTGTAAACCGCCACGTTACTCGGGTCCCACCAAACTTCTCACGGCACGGGAAAAAAATTACCATAGATTTACTAGAATGTATATATGTCCGGTGCCAGTGGCCACTATCTTCTGTCTGTCGGCGCTGTCTTTCTCATCCTCGTTGGCAATAACAATGTCGCTATTGCATGCCGCGTAAATCAACGATGCATGATTTTGTCCATTTACAAATAATTAATATATTATATATATATATATATATATTCATAAAGGAAATTTATTATAATTTATTTACGTAATTTAGAATGAAAATAGTTATTATTAGGTGCTATTTATAAAATTCGTGGTTGAAAGATTAAACAAATTTAGAAGTGTTTTATAATGTATAACTTCAAAATTAAAAGCAACACACTCTATCGTATTCTTTTTATAGAAGTGTGTCTTTCCCCTATCGAGAGCCTAGCTACGACGAGGCTTTTCTTGTACAAGCACAAACTCAATAGACTTCCTAAGCTAGCTTTAAACTCTAGCCAAAGCCACCTAAGGCTCAAACGAGGTTGGTATAAAGAAACCAAGGCCTGGTTAAACCATTGGGAGATTTAAAAATATTGTTACTTTTAAGTTCAAAGAAAAATGTTGTGTGAGAAAGATTTAGCAGCTAAAAGAAAATTAAAATATTATGAGGTCATCAACCCCACTATAGAAGATCAAAAGTATCTCTCTGTTTTAACTAGCTCAAAGAAGAAAATTAATATAGCCAAGATTAGAACGAACTCTCATGAGCTCCATAGTGGAACAGTTCGTTTGGCAGTTCCTAAAACACCATGGATGGAAAGGTTCTGCCATAATCTCTATGAGAATAGTAACATCATCGAGGATGAAAATCACTTCCTCTTAGAGTGCCCCGCCTACAACCACATTAGATCTCAATTTCAAAATCTTTGTTGCAACACTGACTTTCCTAGCCTTTTACGTTGTCAAAATTACAATGAGCTCCAGAGGCTTCTCTCCAAGCTTTTTGAGCATAGGAATAAAATCTTAAATCAAACTAAATAATTTGTTTCTTTAGGTCGATAAACCAAAGTTTGGTCTCAATGGACGTTAACCATCATCATCATCATCATAAATGTGTATTAGTTATTAAAAAAAACACAATCACGACATTTGAATTTTTTTTTTTTTTGAATTTTTTTTGTCATTCTCAACCATAAATGGTTTATCCATTTCCTTTTATCCCAAGTAAAGTAACTTTTAATCAATAATAAATATATTTGTATGTCTTGTTGTAGGATTAAAAGAATGCTTTCAACTCCAATTAGTATCTTTGGTTCTCTCTTGGATTTAGCTTCATATATAAAGTCAATCATATCAAGTATCCACTTGTATTTAACTCTATATATAAAGTCAATGTATTATATTTATTGTAAGTTTATTTTTTATTTAGTAGGTTTTTAGATTTTGTATTTATTAATATCAATATAGATCTATTTTAAATACGGATCTACCAAATAAGGAAAGAGATCAAATTTCTCGATATGTAAATTTTTTTTTAGAGAGAAAATCTTAAAAATATGTTTACATATTAGATCTTAGGCTTTTGTGATCCATAATTTAGTAAGTATGTCTTTCGGATGAATCACATTAGTATTATTTGGTTGACCTTCCGAACCAAGGAATGTGGTTAATCCTCAGGGTAAACATGAAAAAATCTATAAACCCTAATGAATAAATAGCAAGGAAACATCAAATTCTAGAATTAGCCATTAAAAACTCGCTGTTACGAAATTAATTATTTAATTAATAAATTAATGTATTTTTGAAATTTTAAATTCCAATTAAAAATTGGCGTTATAAACTAACCATTAATATTTATATAAAATTTAACTATTTATTTATAATATTAAAATTATTATACATATATTAATTATTATAAAATCAAATAAAAACTTATTTAATTAATATTACTAAATTATTATATATGCACTATTGATTATATTAACCATTTTTAGTATGACATGTCTGTAAATAAAAATGGGTTAATATAATCAATAGAACATATATAATAATTTAATACTATAAATAAATAAGTTCTTATTTGATTTGTAATAATTTAATCTATGTATAATATTTTTAATATTATAAATAAATAGGTAAATTTATATAAATATTAATGGTTAGTTTATAAAGTTAGTTTTTAATTGGAATTGAAAAATTAAAAATATATTAATTTACTAATTAAATAACTAATTTCTTAATGGCTAATTTCTAATGGCTAATTCTCGAATCGGATGCTTTCTTGCTATTTATTCATTAGGATCTATAGATTTTTTCACCTTTCCCCTGAGGATGAACCACATTAGCTAGTTCAAAAAGTCAACCAAATAATATATGCTTACTAAATATGTTTACATTAATCTCTCTTATTGCTTGATATTTCGATGGACATAGTATGTGTGTAATTTAAAATAAAAATCTCTAAATTTACTTTCCCTATATATATACATATATATGAAGCTCATATTGAAATATATTAGTTAACATGCATACTCAAAAAATTTAAATATTTGTAAGACAAATATAAGAATTTTAATTTATTTATTTCTCTAAAATAGATATAAAATTATGTTACTTAACATAGACATCAAAATATTTTGTTTATGGCTCCGAGAGTGAAAGTGAAATATTTTTTTCCACATCTCTTTCATATTGGGTTATAATACATTTTTATTGCATGCTTTTCATACTAGATTGTAATACTAACAGCTAGCCCATCAAGCAAGTGAGAGTGGGATTATTGATGTTTTGTAACTTTTTTAATTAAAACTAACCAAATAGATATATTCATTTTTGTTTTTGTTATAGTCAACATTGTTTTTTTAATTTAGATTATATTTTATTTTTATTTTCAAATGGACACTTTTCAACTTAAGGTTGAACACCAAAGAAATTAAACATCTCCCTCATATTGAGTTGTAGAATGCATCTCTCTCAATTTACAAATAAGCTTTTTACTTATATTTATTTTCTATTTAAATTATATGCAAGGCCCCAATGTAACTATTAGACTTTTAAAACATTTTTCAGCCATCTTTTCCCATCAATTTTACTTGAAATCCAGTAGAGATTTCTTGGAATCTCAAGTTGTAGCCTTGTAATTTAGAGAAATCCGGTGTTGATGGTTATTCAAGGTGTTGAATCCATTTATACATTCAAAAACACATTTTAAACAACTAAAACTCATGATCTAACAAAAAATATATATCATAAGCTTCTAGCAAAATAGGCAAAAAAATAAAAAACAAAACAAAACAAAATGGTTAATAATTAGATTGCTCCATATGCAAGTAGTGAATCTAGTAATATCAATTTCCCCATTTATAAGTTTTTTGTTTTAAAATTCATTATTGAACATAGTAATAACCATTTTCCCCTTTATAAACTATTTTTTAGTTTATATTTAGATCATAATTAACAATATGTTAGTTTACCTTCTAGAAAAGAAAAAATAAATTTCAATTAGGAATAATATATGATCTCACGTATGAGATTAAGGTTAGATGCTACTAGAAGTCACATGACCCAATTAGAGGTAGCCTCAACAATAACTATAAGGGACATTGGCTTTCTTGTTGATACTATCTAGGTTGGAACCACCTTTTGGTCCTAGAGTAAGGTCTAAAACTCCTTTTAATTGACTAAGAGCTTGTCTTCCATGTACATAAGAAAATAGGTTAACAACCCAAGTCCCAAAGATATCTAGCAAGAGTGAAGTTGTAACACTCTCCTCCCACATTTACCCAAGTTACCGTCCTGTCAAGGTAAACGAGTGACGAAGGGGCCACTATGATATGATTCAATCTCCTAGATCACTCACCTTCCAAGTTCCCCGACATCCCCTATCGCGAGTGATCAATACCTTGGCAAGGCTTCCTCACACTAGAAGATAAAACAACCAAGGCACATCCCTACCTCAAAACCATCATACCAATCATAGCATGCTCATGGAAATCAATGGACAATATTGGGTACCAGTGTCCCACAATGGCCCTGCTCCAGAAATGCTTTACCGACATATTGTTGCTTGATTCAATTCCTTTTTCGTTTCTGCTAATTCTTGCAGTCAGTTCCAACCTCCCAACTGGGCATTTTCATGTGTTCCTATACCAAGTACATAATTCCCATTAGAGTCAACATGAATTGAAATAAATTCACATCATACCTCATCGGTAGATCATCAACAAGGTACACCTGTAATTTTGTTTACTTCCTATTACAACAAGTCAAACTAGTTGTTTGATCAAATCATAATGTATAAACATATTACATTTGATTAGCTCAAACACAACCATCATAATCAAAATCATAAATCACATGTAACCATCATAAACCAGATATGAATGATCACATGTAATAATCATAAGTCATAATCATAGATCACATACATAATAAAACCAAAATAAAATACCGATACTTATCCTTCATTCGATCATTTTCTTCTGCCTTTGTCTTTTTCGTACACACACTGGATCGATTTCTACACCCAGTTGCTTTTCCTTTTTTTCAATCACATACACATACATAATGTACATCACAACACATACATCCACGCACAATGTACAACACCACACAATGCATACACCTACACCTGATATACATCACGATACATACACCTACACCTGGTGCACAACACAACACAATACATACTCCTACATCCAGTGTACAACAAAATACACATAGTACAACACAACGAATATACATGTCATGATGGCACGACTAAACACTGCACATACGTAGTACCGCATGTACATAACACATCATGTATGACATGCACACAATGCCACATGTACACCAGTACCACATGTACAACATATACACAGTACCATATGTACACAATACCACTTGCACAATGTGTACATATCATCACATGTACATGGCACCATCTGCACAATGTGTACATAATGCCACATGTACACAGCACCACCTATACAATGTGTACACAATACCACATGTACACATCACCATATGCACGACATGTACATGACACCACATGTACATAGTGCCACATGCACAACATTTACACAACACCACATGTACAATCATACACACAAAACCATATGTATATAGCACCACATGTACATAGCACCACATGAACGACATGTACACAACACCACCTACACACAACACCACATGTACAACATGTACATAGCACCACATGCACACAACACCATATGTACATAACACCACATGTACAACATGCACACAACACCATATGTACATAGCACCACATGTACAACATGCACACAACACCATATATACATAGCATTGCATATACAACTTGTACAAAGCACCATATGTACACAACACCACATACATCAACAGGAGTACACAATACTACATATGCTACATGTACACAACACCAATACTACAAATCCTAAGACCACATTGTCATTACCAAGAAACTTTGCTTCTAGTATCTTAACCATGCTTATTCTAGTATGTAGTAGGTCACACTGCTTTCACTCTATTTATGTATCCCTCAGTATAGTATGTTCATAACATAAACATAGACATAGTATAATCGCATAATATCAATTCATACCCACATGATAATGACCTCATAAATTTGTTGAGGCTACTCTTCCCACCTGATTCCCCATAAGACCTGGAACCTCTTTCATGCCATTCACCCAATTCCACTTGATTCTTACCCAATTCCTTCCTTTTTCCTTTTTCCTTGCTGCAATGGAGTCTTACTATGTATTGTCACATCACCAAACTATTAGTTATATGAACACATCAACTATTACCTTGTCATGCTAATACCAAGCATGTTGCCCTGTAACTGTTTACACATGTCAGTCACATGTTCCAAGGATCAAAATATTATGTCTATTTATTGAAATCAACCTTTTCCAAGACAAAAAACCATGTCATAATCAACTAACAACTAACAGGCATTACTCGTACTACTAAAACTAGCACCTACTTACACTCAAGCGTATATCAGTTGTCTCAGCACATATGTGTTAGTACAACCATCTTAAGACAAGAGCATTCATTCATACAGTCTTACAAACACATACTCATATCATGCAAGTAATCAAACATTCAAACAACAAATAAACAACATGATAGACACCATACACTTAAACACCAAATAAATGACATAATCAAACATTCAAACACCAAATTGATGATGTAAGCAAACTCATACCTTAATGTGTCGTGGGGGAGGCTATCTTGTTTGCACAATCAATCTATTTTAGCATGATATAACTTCACAACACATCAACTCAAACATAGATAAGGTCACGATATCCATAACAATAACTAGCTAACATGTTCACATCATAAGCTCCTAAATAGTTGTCATTCATGCATAAAAATCACATATGCATAGTCATTCTAGATTAGTACAACACAATCTCACAAATATGTTGGCTCATACCTAAATATCGTAACCATAACCATCTACACAAGCCAATCCAGATTAGCACAGTACATATAACATCAACAACTTAATGCAATAATCTTAATCATCAAGTTAACCAACATATAACAACAACAAGTTAACATATAACATAATCATCACGTTAACTAACATAAAACAACAACAAGCTACTACTATGCATGACTATCTGACACATGTGTATATGAATGCATCGATTAACTAGCATCTATCATGCATGTAACCAAAACAACCATACACTGATAGACATGTACATAATCCTAATGTTTATAACAACCATTAACCAACATACATGCATACCCACCAAACAAACTTGTATGATGATCTTCTCTTAACCTGAGCTCTAGTGTTGCAATCTCGCTCTGGTGATCTACATCTCCTGCTCTAACTCAGCTAGCACATTAGCATCATGATGACACAAGACCACAACAATGACCATCACAATGCATCTCTTACCTACTATACATGCATAACCACGAGCATGACAATGCATGCATAACAACATATAGACATTGACATGCATAACAAATGCATATACAACCAATATGCATTCATGACAAACACAATACATACTCCTACATCCTAACAACAACCTCATCAACTTCTACATGACAACACAATTGTAACAATGACCATTACCATGCATACATAACAAGTGCATATACAACCTATATGCATGCATGACAAACACATTCTGCCCATCTAGTCAAAGTGTTGAACCATGCTCTGATACCACTCTATAACACCCTCCTCCCACATTTAGCCAAGTTACCGGCCTATCGAGTTAAATATGTGATGAAGGGGCTACTATGATATGATTCAATCTCCTAGATCACCTTAAGGAAGTGGAATCGAAAAGCCAAACACCTTAATGACTTCCCTATCGGGTGTTATAGGACCCCCAAGGGCTAAGCCACCCTTCCAGGTTCCCAGACCTTAAGTTAAACCCCCTTTTCAGTTCCCTAATCTCCCATATGTTGGCACAAAACTACCTAATTTTGACTAAAACCCTCCAGTCACACGCATGATACCTACAAGGGAGTGACTACAATCTTTTTCACCCAATTCTGTACCTTCGATCGTGGGATTAAAGCCACTTTTTTAGGCTAGGATACAGACCTCTACCTAAAACTTAATGAAACTTTCCAGAACCATGAATGACACAAGGAAAAATCCTTCCATACAAATATTATTTGAGAACTTGGCCTAACAAGGCCTAGCCATGACAGACATTTCGTCGAACATATCATGAACATGAAATCTACAGGTCATAAATAAACATATGAACATAGGGGTCTGATACTTATATGAAAAACACCAAGAAGGATCAGTGCCTTCTCATAATAGCTGCAATGACATCTATTAGGTCATGCATTCATCATTCATTGATTCATTAATCAAAACATGGTGAGAGCCATGATTAAGATATGTCATAAAACCATGTTTATAACCAACAAAGTAACAATAATAGAACAACCATTAAAGTCTCATAATAACAAGTACATGTACACATAAATCACAAGAGGAAAAGAGCTCTTATTAATATAATAAAATCCAGCCAAGTCAGGGACTTCCACGTACCACCTGACCATAGATTAGGTTGAACCAAATCTTTCTTTCAGCCAATCACCATCATGCCATATTCCAAGCATGAATGTGGGACCAGGGAAAATTTTAAGAACCATCCTAAATTTATATGTATAATAAATGGGTGAATCCCCATGATACATAGAAAAAATGGGAGGCAATTTTATCAATAATATAATATGTATATATAATTTTTTTGGCAAATCTCTCACCTGATTATATTATCTTGTAAAGTCATGGCGAATATATCACTAAATTATAAAATCCTTCACTGAATAATAAAAAGTGAAGTCTTGGCGAATGTTTTGTTAAAGTATGAAACCATATATGATACTAGGAAAACATATTCATTAAATTGTAATATACTAACATACATGTTTGGAAAAAAGAAACATAATTTTCTCTTCCTACAAGCAATGTTGCAAGTCTCAGTGGCCATGTTTGTCAAGGTTCTCACTATACACTCTTTCATATCCTTCTATTAGTTTTGCTAATATTCCACAACAAATTTCTTGTAGGTGTTGATCTTGACCACCAGTTCTGTCAAGGTAGGAGAGATTAATCTTTTCTCTACCACTTTTGTCAAGCTATCAAATTTCTTTCTTATTCCATAGAGTCCAACTACGAGATAAAATAAAAACATATTTTGTACCACTTTTTTCAAGTTGTCAAATTTCTTTCTTATTCCATAGGCTCCAACTACGAGATAAAAAAAATAAATAAATAAATAAAAAATAAAATAAAATTGTTTACCCCAACACGCCAACAAGTAGCAAGCCCCAACTACATAATATAATAAAGTAGTAGGTATCCCAAAGGCCTGAAGGGGATCTAATGGAAAGAAGTGACCATAGTCAGAAGCCTTCCAATCAATACATTAATATATACATACAGATTTATTATTATTTTAGTTTAAAATCTTCAATTAAATAATAAAATTTAATTACATCTCTCCCAATCTAAATTTCTTATTAGTATAATTCACTACCTTCATATGTCTTGCGTTTTTAACAACGTTGTAACATGTAGATTAATTTCCTTTTTGGTGCACAATCTCCACATTTTAGGACAATATGGTGCACAGGCCCAACCCCTCCAGATCATTACGACAAATTAAGAAAAGAAAAGAAGATGAAAAGTTGTACAAACCAACATATTTTTCAAGCACCGGCCCAACCCCTACAAATCATTACTACAAATTAAGAATAACAGAGAAGATGAAAGGTTGTACAAACCAGCATATTTTTCAAACAACTAATCCAACATCAGTACCTTAACTTTTTCATGAAGATATCATATTGAGAACTTTTGAAAAATGGTGGGAAATCTGGGCACTGACTATCTCTCTTCTGCAAGGGTGATGTGGAAAGAGTGATAAGGTCTCATTGTTTTGAATTTTTTTTTATTAAATTAGAAAAACCAATATTAATGAAGATATTGGTATTTTTTACTAAATTTTGTGAAGTGACTAAATGTAGCTTTAACCATTCACCTTAAGATGTTTTTTTATAATATAATTTCAAGTCTATTTAATATCTTCATTATCATAAAAACCAACCTATATCCATATTAACTCCACTTCTACCACTCTTGGAGGGATGAAATCTATTTATCCCTCTCAGCACCTGGTAGACCCAGAATTAAGATGGATCTAAGCTGATATAATTTCCCCTTTAATAGTTTATGCTCACATGAATACCATCATATTATCATGGGTCAATACCATGTGTTATCATAAACCTGGAGCTTAAAAACTACTATTAGTAATTTATTAAAAATTAATAAAATTAATAATTGATTTTTATTTTATTTTTTTCTTTAACCAAATTAAAAATTTTAAGTGACATTAAATTACAAGATCCATTTTTACCTTTCATACCAAGCCCAAGGATCAATATTTTTTCACTCTATGCTAGTTTGCATATCACGATATTTGATCCCTCCCGGGGCTTAGTAGATCCAGAGTAAAATGGATCAATACCATGTGCCATCTTTTTTTTAATTAATACTAATATTAGGGTTAATAATGGGTTAATAATGTTTTTTTGCATAGTATTAATAATAATTTGGTCCATGTTATTTGGCCCATAGGCTTCCCCTAAATATAACACATTTTTTTAGTGTTCTTAAATATAATGTGACTTCTAGAGTAGATATCAAAAAATGTTTTATTTATTTACCATACCTCTCGTTTATTTATATTTTTATTAATTTACCATACCTTTTTTATAAATATGGTATTTGGCCCATAGGATTCACTTAAATAAAACCTCTTTTTTGAGCCTTCTTAAATAGAAAGAGGGTTATGGACTAAATATAAAAAGAGGTTTTATGTATTTACCATACCTCTAGTTTATTTATATTTATATTTATTTACCATACCTTTGGAGCAAGTATAAAAAGAGGTTTTATTTATTTACCATACTCCACTTTATTGTTATTTTTATTTATTTACACGTAAATATAAGGTGACTTATTGAGTAAATATTAAAAAAATAAATAAAAATTCCATTATTGTTTATATGATTATGACTAAACAATGCAAACTTGGAATATGGCAAGAACATTATTCAATATTTAATTAAACATGAAAATAAGAGACTTGAATTTTTAAATAAAATGAATTATTCTTTTGTGACCATTTGTTCTACAAAAAATCATTTTATCGAAATTAACCCCAATACCATGAAAGAATAAAACCTTTTTTACACCGAATTTGGAAGGTGAAATAACTATCATAAATACCTATTCTTGAAAATTAGGGCGAATGGAAGGTTGTAACTCCTAATTGCAAGGGCTAATTTTACCTTTTTTACTCTCTCCCTTAAAATAAGGTGGGCTAACCTACATACCTAATTTTTTTATCAAATAAATTTGAGGCGAATTGTAACAATGTACTATGATACAAAATATTTGCCCAATAAAAATATAAAACCCCTTAATTTCGCCCAAGGGCGAAAATTCGCCCCTAAAATTTTCCATGTGTGGGACTCACAACAAAACCAATCAAGGCTTCCTCGGGCCTTACCACAATCCCCACCAAATCAAAGGCTCGAACCCTCATCAATAAAACCAGTATTTACCACAATCACCATCGGATCTCTAGGCCTTAAACAAGCATGGATGCCTCCGGATCTCTCCACCTACATCGTGATGAATTTGGATGCCTCCTAGTCTCTAGGTTTTACCGTATATCCTGCCATTCACTAGTCGAGGATTCCTAGGCCTAATTGAGTCTCTAGGTTTTATTGTATATCCATCCATTCACTGGTCAATGATTCCGAAGCTTGATAGAGACTCCACCCTCCAGGCTTTACCATATATCCTGCCATTCACTGGTGGAGGATTTATAGGCCTAATCGAGGGCACACACCTCTAGGCTTTACCGTATATCCCATCATTCACCGGTCAAGGATTCCTAGGCCCACTAAGGTACACGAAATCCATATTTACTGTCATCTCATCTTCTCTAGTCTAGGGATTCCTAGCCCTTGTGTTCTTTTTCAGAGACCACCTCACTCAGCTTCGATACTATCCGACAATCTAACTCAACCAAATAAGAGAAACCACCATCACACTATGGCTATCCGGAAATGGTAAGGCAAAATTGAAGATAACTGTCACACCCGGCAAAACCCATGCCAATGACAACAAGAGAACCAATACACAAATGCATGTACCATGCATGCCAAATCTAGCAAGGAAATCACACATGCAAATCGATACCTGCAACTAATCCCATTGTAGCTACTTGATCCTACTCTTCCTTGTTTGATTTTTGCTTCCCTTTGCCTTCTTTGTCCTTCCTTTGCTTTTATTTATCCAATGCTGAAGTGCTCCAAGAACGCTCTAAGTGTGTGAGAGAGAGAATAGAGAGAGAAAGCTCCCTCATAGAACTGTCAAAAAACTTGTGAGCTAGTCCTCATAAGACTTTTTATCAATAAGGCTTCTATTTTCTTCATTTTCCATTATTTTCCTTCAATTTCCTCCTCATATGAAACCTATGACCTTTCAATGTCCTTTTCTCCTAATTTCCTTTATTTTCATAAATAAAATGCCAATTAATGTCACTTTAACTTTTCAAAGCCTTTGTCATTGCCTTTGCCAATTTTCTTTAGCCATAATAATTGAAATGAACACCCACTATGATGTTTTGCCCAACATTTAGCTTGGAATACATATCCCATGACTGTGGTTATTATTTTTCCTTTATTAACATTATTACATGGAATTTTGACCAGGGTTGTTACAGAAGTCTATCTTCTTAGACCATCAAAGAGTCATTTTAGGTGGTGTGGTTTTCCATGAATATCATTGATGAGTCAACCTACATTCACAAATAGTAATGAGTGAAAATTGTTCTCATTTTTTGTTGACAACTGAGTTATAATAGGTTTTTCCACTTTGAAAGAAAAAAAATCAATATGTTAGTAAGGGACATTACAATCATTGTGGAACCACTTTCATTGGTCTAAGTTTCGTGGCATATAAGAAATTTATAATTTGTGTACTTACGCTCTTATTGATATGAGATACACAGTAAGGGAAGATTAACTTTTATAGCCATACAATAAAATCCAATATACACGCATGATCCATAGATGGTAGGTTTATTCCCTATTTGTCTTGCCAACATGGATCACTTGTTGCATAATTACAATTGTATGTCTCTACAATTCTCTATTGAGTAAAATCAAGCTTCTTGATATGCGAAATACATCAAGAAAGATGAATGGATTTTATCTAGATTTGTTCAAAGGCTTGGTTTATTGACTTTGAAATACTAAAGCCAATGCTCAAGCAAGAAAAACTAGTCCACTTCCATGATTTTATTATGCCAAAATAAATAATACACTTTGTATATCTAAGTGTGTACAACTCATTCAATTACAATTATGTGTATCATAGAGATTTATACACTTGTTATAAGAAAATAAAACTCTCCTTTGTATCCCTATCACAATAGCCATGGTGCAATTATGTGTATTCATGTGCTTCGGAAGCGATAGTTGTAGTTAATTGCAATGCATAAAATTTTAGAGTCTCCTAGTGTGTCTTCTTTTTGGAGTATATTGGTTTGAACCAATTAAACGATGTTTCTCTAAGTGAACAACACTTGTAACTTCAGGGCCAATTGTTGTAGTTGTGCTCTTACATAGTATTTAAATAGATCACAAACAAATAGGGTCTAACCAACTACCCAATCAAAGGAATAATCAAGTGATAGGCACAACCAACAATTCAATCAAGGACAGATCAAGTTCTAGGTATCATTAGAAATTCATTTAAATGATTGGGGTTCAAAGTATTTTTAAAGGGGGGATTTCACTAATTGACTAGTTTTTGGCCATTAGGAAAAGGTATTCGTCAAAATGGTTAATTTTACATGGATATGATTAAATCAATCATTTTCACACCAAAACTTACAAGTTTCAATAGTGAATTATATAATGTGTTTAATTAATTATTTACTATTGGGCACAAGATCCCCCAAGGGAATTTTTGGGGCTAAAAGCCCATATTTGGCTAAAAAGTGTAAATCCGATGTAAAAACTCCGCATTTTGTGGGTGCAGAGAGCAAAGTTGTAAATGATTCATAGGGTTGTCCACCCTCAATTTTGTAATGTAATGTCGGCTTTAGAGATCTACCCATGGTCTGCGGGCCATGGAATTCTATAAATAGAGTGAGGCTCTAAGTTGTAAAAGAAGAAAAGAATAGAATTAGAAAGATGATGGAATAGAAGGATAGCAGAAGATCTAAGCGTAGAGTCGAGTCTTGGGTCGTAGAGTAGGAGAAGACTCTGCAGCTGAGTGCGCAGGGTGAGTCAAGCCTGTAACCATTGAAGCATTAATAAAGGGAACTTTCGCATCAATTTTGTGTATCTATTTCTTGTTTTTATGCTTTGAGTATATTGGGTATGAATTGCATTTTCACTATTTATACGATGCACGAACTTATATGATTGTGTGGATTAAGTAAATGTGAGATAAGTATCTAATTACACAAAGATAACTAACAATTGCAAGAAGATAAGCAAGATCCGTTGTGTAACTTAGGGAAATAGCTTAGATTTCCACCAATAGTAGTGCGAAAGTACCTCAACCCCTGGTGAGGGCTACGCAAAGGCGGTTATAACAGATCGCAAAGGTATCACAGGTCAGGATAGTGCGTGAAGTGACATGCACGAAGGTATTCATAGCTGGACTAAAGCGACCCCTCAAACATCTCGAGGGTGCGGAAACATGGTTCTAACATCACCACATACTGCTTTAGGTGAGACTTTAGTCCGCACATCGCGGGCTGATGCCGAAAGGGCCAGTAGTGTAGGGATTTGCTTGGCTAATTAACTTTGAACCTGGTTCAGGCCCCAACAAGCTAACAAATGGTTTTGTTTCCGCTGCACAAAGGAAAAAGGAGGAGGAAAAACTGTAGATGGCGTAGTTGGCAGAGAAGAGAAGGAATGAAGAAGCATCAACAAAGGTGGAGGCGGCGTGAAACGCTGTGAAGGCAGCAACAGAACAACAACAGGCAACAGAAAAGGAGCATGAGTGCCAAAAGTCACCCTCGCCTGAACAGGAGCCTGAAACAAAGGAAGGTGGCGTGGACCCATAGATAGCATCTACGTAGCTAAAGCGACAGCGGCCGAGAGAGTAGGTGGGGCCGCGGAAGAAGTTGAAAGCCTCCGAGACTTCTTTCAACCCGATCACCCTCACTGAGGGGGATCTCCATGACATAAGGGAGACAGTGTGGTACGTCACCGTGGAGGTCGTCCAGCAGTTCGCAGATGAAAACTAGATGGTGTTGTTGGCCCTCCGGACATAGATATAGGAGTTGCAGGTGCACACTCCTCAAGCTGGTACTCTATCGACCAGCCTCGCAATAGGCACGATCGTGGCTGATGAAATGTTGTGCGTCTGCACGACAAACACTATAATGCTACCAGAGGGGACACTAGTTACAGAAAATGAGGCCGACAGGCCTATGGTCAGTGAGCTGAAGGGAGTTGGAATAGACATGGTTTCGCTCCCTCGAGAGACGCTTATGTGCTGCAGGATGAAGTGACCGCAAAACTGCGGGCCAAGGAGAATCCTGTGCTCCAGGTGATGAGCAAGCAATGGATTAATATGGAACAACTGAACCTGTAGTGCGACGAGGTTGTCACACAAAACAGGAAACTAGTGAAGATAATTGAGGAAGCCTGCTATATGGTCCTTGAGTTCGCCATCCCAGCAGAGGCGTGCATCCAGAGACTAGCAACAGGGGTGCATGAGGCGAAAGAAGAGATGGTTAAGGTTTAGTTGGAGCTAAACCTTCAGATAACTGAGCTACAATTGAGGGTGCAACCTTTAACTTCGCCTGAGGTGAAAGAGCAGCACGTTAGTGCCATTATAGCAGGGATAGCAGAGATTAGCAGTGTAGTAAAGGACTGCACCAAACTTTTTGAAGAATCGTTTGAGGTCCTCACCACTCTGCAGGAGGAACCGAACATACAGCACCTGGAAACAGAGGCGCGCAAGCTGCAGCAACATTATGATGACATAAAAGGGACCGCGCATATGGTGGCCCTTACACAGAGGCTCGCGCGGATGCAGGCAAAAGCGCTCAAGGAGCAGGTAGACATTGCGCGACATAAGGAAGTTGTCTTGAAGGTGTGCGTACAACCATGGATCGATGAGGCATTGGTCATTACAGCCTCGGTTGAAGCCAAGCTCGCGAAGATGCAGGGAACTCAGGAATGGGTGTAGGGCAACAGTTCAACTAAGTCTCGGAACAGCACGTCCAAGAGGTACAGCAGGCAACTACTCAGTGTGTTGTCGATCTTGCAGTAGCCCAGGCAAAGTTGTGAGCTCTCTGTGTGAAGATATCCACACTGATAGAGTGATTTGAGGGTAAGTCACGATGTTTGTGTTGGGGGCCTGTTGGGCATAGGATCCCCCAAGGGAAGTTTTGGGGCTAAAAGCCTAGATTTTGGCTAAAAAGCGTAAATCTGATGTAAAGTCTCCGCATTTTGTGGGCATGGAGCGCGAAGTTGTAAATGAGTCACATTGTTGTCCACCCTCAATTTTGTAATGTAATGTTGGCTTTAGAGATCTACCCATGGTCCGCGGAGATCTACCCATGGTTTTCCACCCTCAATTTTGTAATGTAATGTCGGCTTTAGAGATCTACCCAAATAGAGCGAGGCTCTAAGTTGTAAAAGAAAATAAAAGAATAGAATTAGAAAGATGATGGAATAGAAGGATAGTGGAAGATCTAAGCATAGAGTCAAGTCTTGGGTCATAGAGTAGGAGAAGGCTCTGCAGCTGAGTGCGCAGAGGCCTAATAGTCTGTCGCTGAGTGCTCAGACCCCTACAGCTGAGTGCACAGGGTGAGTGAGTCTGTAACCATTGAAGCATTAATAAAGAGAAGTTTCGCATCAATTTTGTGTATCTATTTCCTATTTTTATGCTTTGAGTATATTGGGTATGAATTGCATTTTCATTGTTTATATGGTGCGTGAACTTATATGATTGTGTGGATTAAGTAAATGTGAGATAAATATATAATTACGCAAAGATAAATAACAATTTCAAGAAGATAAGCAAGATCTGTTGTGTAACTTAGGGAAATAGCTTAGATTGCTGACATAAACAGCGTGAAAGCACCTCAGCCCCTAGTGAGGGTTGCCCGAAGGTGGTTATAACAAATTGCGAAGGTATCACAGGTCAGGATAATGCGCAAAGTGACCTACGCAAAGGTATTCACAGTTGGACTAAAGCAACCCCTCAGACATCTTGAGGGTGCGGAAATTTGGTTCCAGCATCCCCCCATACTGCTTCGGGTGAGACTTCAGTCCGTGCACCACGGGCTGATGCTGAAAGGGCTAGTAGTGTAGGGATTTGTTTGGCTAATTAACTCTGAACATGGGTCAGGTCCCAACAAGCCAACATTTACCTACTCTATATATATATATATATATGATTTTTCAACCAAAATAGTCATTTAGAATATTGTACATAGGTATAATGTTCAAATTCTTAAAAATACCTTGACTGCGGTCCCTAAGCCAAAATTAACCCTTGATCAAGATAGTCGTTGGAGGCTCTGCTCAGACTATTTAGCATGCAAAGTTGGATCTGTTTCTTCAACTTGTCCTGACGATGAACCACACTGGTTGGTTCGAAACGCATCGACAAATGTCTGTCTACATGTGATTTACGCCGAAGTTATTCTTTCAAAAAAAATACCTTGATCAAGTGGGTGTGAGACATTGTTATGCAATAGTAAATGGTTCACATAGAGCTCCAGAAAGAAAAAATAAATAAATAAAAAATAAAATAAAACCTCTCACCTACAAACTACTAATGAGAAAGCCTTGGTTATAAGCATCAAACAACACTAGGACATGGTAAATGATAACTTCACAATGCAAGAAATTAAGATTATTATTGGGAATATAGGAACATTGTAGGTAATTAAATACAAATTGAATTTCATGTATGTGAAGTGCATATAGTCTCCTAGCACTTAACCAATAAAGAGGTGACTAAAGGAAATATTGATTTCCAATAAAATAATTATATTTTCAGGTTGGAATTCACACATGAATACACCAAAATAAAGTAACAAAAAAAGAAAAACTCAATCACATAGGAAAATAAACACCACAAACATCATAGTTTACCCCGAAAAAACCTAAAGAAAAAACTCTAACATCAAAAGGCTATGTTGAATCCTTATTCCCTAGTGATTGCAAAATTACAATAGTATTTTAGCTCTCT
The DNA here is from genome assembly GCA_000404065.3 of Pinus taeda. Lineage (NCBI taxonomy): Eukaryota > Viridiplantae > Streptophyta > Pinopsida > Pinales > Pinaceae > Pinus > Pinus taeda. Next base: position 46,828 of record APFE031402540.1, on the reverse strand, counting down.
AGAGCATTTACAATTTATATGTACAAGAATTATATTCAATATTCCTTTTCTTCTTTGCCAAAGAACCCCTTCTCCCTCATTGTGAAATATTTTATAGGCATGCTAATATACTAGGAGAAACTAGAAGGCCAAGCAACCCTATCTCTTCAACTCCCCATAAATAGTGTTCTTCCTCTCCTTTTACCTTTTCTAGCAATGTTTTAAGTCATGGCTCCTTTTCATTTATCCTTTTTTTTGTTTTGTTTTTAATTTATATTTCTTACACTAACAATGAAGCACTTTGGAGGTGAATGATGGTTGGTTTAACTAGCATGGGTCCCTTAACAATATCAACTACATCCTCCTACCTCATAAACAACTTTTATAGCCATGAATTTCACTTCCATAGTCAAAATATTTTGGCTTCATTAAGTGTCTTGCATTGAGCTAAGTCATTAAACCTTTTTATGTTTATTGTAGATCCATTTTGAATCCCTAAAAGATAATCCACGAAGGATATGGAAGCACAAGGCCTCCACTCATCTCCCCAATTCCACTACCCCATCAAATTCAAGAGATCCTACTTCTTTGTCTCAATCAATTTGCTTATTTACCCCTGTTGTTTTGTTACCAGAGATATTCTTCCTCTCCCTTTGTGTGTTTTGATGAAGTAGACCTTACCAACTTTAACCAAGCAATATTTGTTCTGTTTCCTATAGAAAGTTACATCCATATCCCATGAGTATGGGTTTCCAAACATCACTTCACATGCATCTAGTGGCACGATTTTGCATTCTAATTCATCAATGCAGTTTGCATTAACAACAAACTTGATTTTGCATCTCATGGTGATTTCCATGATAAATTTCTTTTGAATCCAATTTGAGGAACATGGATATACTAGATCACAAGTTTCTAGACCAAGCCCATTTACTAAGGATCTAGAAATCAAATAGCATTGAGAAGCACTACTAAATAAAGTGTTTACCTTTTAGTCCTTCACTTGAACATTAAATTTGGAATAGTTCATTTCTATCTAAGTTTCCCATGGCTATTGCAATGTGTTGTAGACTATGTTTTAATTTACAATGGAGGTGCTTTCTACTTTTGTTTATTTTATATTGTTAATGAAATTTTATCTCTTCTTCAATCTGTATTATCTTCAATGCGTTTTGGATAAAGTTTCTAGCACTTCTCATCCATGTATCCATCTCATCATAGTGTTTTCAATGACTATTGGAATCTTCTTTATTTCTAGTTATGACTATAATCATTTTTTCTTTGGTCTTGTTGGTCTCTTCTTAACCCTTTAATGGTTTCACCTCTTGGAAGTATGACTCAATGCAGAGAGATTTCTTCCTCACCTCATCTATGGTTTTCACACACTAAGTTCTAATAACCTTTAGACATGGTTGAAAATTCCTCCAAGGTACCACATTGTTATTCAAATTGTTTTAAAGTGATAACCAAATTGATGGCTTGCTTCATAAATTTGGACATCTATTCTTGTTTACTTTCTCCTTGTTCTTGTTTAAGGGATTACCATTTCATGAATTGTTGCTTTCATGTCCTGTCAATTACAATCATGATTTAGAAATGTATTGAAATCTTACCATTTATAACCATGGGATTTTTTCCTATCCTTAGTGCATCTACATAGCTCTCCCAACCATAAAAAGAGCATGTCCAACTATTTTCAAATGTGCAAAAGAATTCTATTGCAATTTTTTTATTTTATAAAGGCGAAAATAAACCTCCAACTCTTTCATTTTTAGCATTAACTTTATCATCATAAGTTTATATTTTAAGTTTCGCTTCTATCTTGAACAAATTATTAGAAGAAGAAGGATAGTTATTATTACTTAAGTCTCTAGGTATTTCTCCTTAGAATCTTTTATGTCAACCTTCATCTTTGACAAATTACTTCCTTACATTATTACCAATACTTGTGTTATAATCTTGATGCATCGACTTTCAACTGTAGTAGATTAAACTTGGCTTATAGATCTCCTTTTTCATGGTTCTCATGAAAATTCCCTACCCTTTGTGGTTTACTCCTCTCTAGTCGTTGTTGTGACATGCTTCTTAACTTACTTGGTATCCACTACGGGTGTCTCCCATATAGGTTGTTCACCAAGTTTTTTCTCACTTTGGCTTTGATACCAATATGATATGTAAAAGGTAGGAATATGGCTTATCCACCTTTCCAACATGGATCCCCTACTGTAGAATTAAAATTGTATGTCTTTGCAATTTTGTATCAAATAAGGTCAAGCTTCAAGATATTATTTTAACAACTAGGATGAATGGTTATGCTTTAAAAATAATCTAAAGGCTTGTTGCCTAGATTTTTAGTGTCAAAGCCAATAAGAAAGTTACCAACTTAACAAAAAATGTGGCCTCAAAATGAGAACTCTAGCCCAAAAAACCCTATTTTTGTGCAAAAAACATGAAAAAAACACCCTGAAAGCGAAAAGTGGTCATGTTGCATCACTTTTTTAAGGGTTAAAGTTCAAACATTTTTCAAAAATGGCATTAGAAACCAAAATCATGATTATGAAAAACCTTAAAATTCCAATAATTTTTAACCATGTTGTTAAAGACCAAATATCATGACTATGAAAAAACTTAAAATTTCAATATTTTTTAACCATGGCATTAAAGACAAAATATCATGACTATGAAAAATGCTGCAAATCAATACCTAAATAAGAGAGTGGTTCTACCAAGAGAAATTTATTTTTTTTAGGTTCAAATTATAGCTCATTTTAAATCTTAACATGAGATAACTTTACCCCTTTTTAGTGGGACACTAAAATTGCAATATTTTTTTAACTATGGCCTATGAAATCACCATGAATGTACACAAAATCATTAAAACACCCTAAAGTGATGCAATGCTCAATGGTGATCAAAGTAATGTGAGTTTGTGGTAACTTAGATTTCCAAGGTTCAAATCCCTCCAGTTGTGACCAAGTTTAGGGAGAGGAGGACAAGTCATAGATCCCCATTGGTTTATTGGTAGCCCTAAGTCACATGAGCTACCAAGTTCCTCTAGGTCATTAACAAAACAAAACAAAAAACTTTTCCAAACCATTTTTTTTAATAATAATTTTTTAAAAAAAATTAAAAATAAAATAAATAACTAAAATAACTAAATACCTAAATTGAAAAAGATTATATTAAAAGAATAAAAATATATAAAGATAAAATAATGTAATAAAAAGTAAACTAAAATATAAATTTGAAAAAATTATAAAAATAAATAAATAAATAAAAATGAATTAGGATGGGGGCAATGCTTGGCATTGTCCCTCCGCCTATGTGGTCTGCCTACAACCACAACGTAGCTCAAGCATGAGTCGTGTTGTGGTCACCCTACAACCGCAACACAACCCAGGCACAGGCTATGTTGTGGCTATAGTTTGGCCACATGGGCATTATTTTCATTTTATTTTGATCTTTATTTTTTATGTGTTTTTATTAAATTAAATCCAAAAACATTAATTTATTTTATAATTTTCTAACATTTAAATTTTAGTTTTGTTCTTTTATTTTTATTTTAAATTATATTAATACTTTTTCTAATTATTTAGATTATTTTTTGTTTTTAATTTTTTTCAAAATTATGAATCTTTTTCTTTTTTTTCCCAGTAAAAGAGTTTCATTTCATTGGAGGCCAAAGAAAATATACATTGTGTTGTACCTTGGTCTTCAACTAGGGAAAGCAGACCAATGGATGAACCATAGCTTTTGAGCATCCAAAAAGTCATATGATTGTGAGAAGATAAAAATTATTACACATAATTCATCAGGCTTGAGGCCAACTAAAGCTAGCATATCCAAATAACGAAAAAAACTATCATAAAAGTAACCAGTGGTGGATTAAACATAAGTCATCAAACTTGTTTTGAAGATTAATTCTTCAACATCAATGGGCTCATTGTTGCTCCTTGGTGAGCATCCTAGATCTAGTGGGAGGCCCAGGTGGCCTTCAATTCTTTGAAGATGTCAATCCAAACATTGGTCCATTATTTGTAGCTCATCTAGCATCATTAGGATCTCTTGATGAGCTTATTTTCTGTCGAGGAGAACTCTCTAAAACAACATTTTCATCTGGCAGTAGATGTTAACAATGTGCATATACTAATTAAGACATCCCTTGGTGTGCCCAACGTCTAGTATCTACTTAGAAAAGTCGCCTACAACTTGAATATCTAATAGACATTCCCTCTTCACAATGATGTCCTGCTCTACCTCAACCATCTCTCTTCCTAAATTTTAGGCAAGGTGTGGTTTATGTATCTTCTTGTGGAGGCCTCTGTTCTTTGTTGAGTATAGCGATTTATTTCTTGATAGTAGAAAACTACCCTCCACAATCTGTATTTTTGTCTAGGTAGGCTAGGCTTCCACATAATTCCAAGGTTGAATTTTTAGCCTCGGAGAGGTGAAATCAAATGAAAATGGCATGATACAAATTGGAGAAGAAATCTTTAGGGTGAGAAGGAAACCCATAAGAGTGGAACAAAGAGGATGGCGTAATGAGAGTGGAGGTTGTAAGGGTGCTAAGGGAGAAAAAAAAACATGGATGCATTTCCAAAATAATACTAACACACGAAATCCCCACATAAAGAGGAACTCATAGGCAAGGGATGGGGGGTTGAGAATTAAAGCAAGGGGGGATTCTATACCAAGAGCGAAAAACCAATGCCGAAGAGCAAAGGAAGCCCTAGAGAGAGCTAATTGTGAGTACTTAAGGGGAGAGAATGAATTATCAATAGAAAAGTCAGAGGGGATCCATGTTTCAAATAGAAATAACCAGAAGACAAAGAGAGGCCATGCTAGTTGCCCAATTTATAGCTAAAATTGTAACTTTCTTACAACAAAACCTAAAACCAAGAGCTTACAACCATAACCATTAACAATGGAGTGTCGTATCCGAAATTAGCTCTAGAATTCAAATTTGAATCATGCCAAATCTTATTGATGTCCCAGTTACAAGCATTCCACCTCCCAAAATGAAAAATTAGCATGATGCACTAAGATTGCAATGATGCAAATGTTCTCATCTTGAGCCCTCCTCATTTACCTCCATGCCTTAGCATGAGTGCCATAGTCTATAGACTAAACCAATGTTGAGGCACTATCCTCGACTATGTATCCATTAACCTTCTCTGCAACTTTTCACACTTGTGTTTGTAATAAAGACCTTTGGGGAGGGTTGGCCACAACCCTCACATTTATTTGTGGTGGGAGGGTGGCCTTGCCCTCCCCTACCTGTACCTTCCCTATCACTTGATACGAGTACTTGTTTTAAGTGTTTTTATTAATTTTAACTTTTTTATTTATTTTTTAATTTTTTAATATTTTTTTATTTTTTGAAGTTATATGTGTGTGCATGGAGGGGTAAAATTTATATTTTTTATTATTTTTAATGTTTTATTTAGAGTGTTTCTTTTTTTTATTTAGAATTGATTTCCCCGTTAAAAAAATATATATTATATATATATATAATATATAATATATATATATATATAATATATTATAAATAAAATTAAAATAAAAAAAGTAAAAAATAATAATAATAATAATAAATAAAAAATAAATAATAATAAAAATAAAAATAAAAAAAATTACAATTTTTTCTCAATTTTTTTAAATGTAAATTATTAAAGAAATATTGAATTAGTTCTAAAACAAAAGGGTGTTAGGAACATAGGGGCAATGATCCTTTGTCTCGAGGAAACAAAGAATTGGACTATGATTGGGGTTTGGATTCACTATCCAATAATCTAGCAAAATCACATGCTCTCCTACAGGGACTGTTATGAAACCAGCTCAAGAAAAGATAGAAAAGTTAGATCAACACCTTAGAATTCAGCCTCTTCGAGGGGGCAAACTCCTTTACATTACATAAATGAACAACTCTTCGATGATACAAATGAAAAGACCTCCTTTCTATATATAGGAGTATAAGGGGTCATAACATAATCAGAGCCTACATAACAATAATAATGTAAGGGCACACTAATAACAATAGTGGGCTTCTATGGGGCACAATAGTAACAATATGGGCAATACATGGTACATCAATATAATAAGTGGGTTGTACTAATAACAATAAGGGGTTACACTAGTAGTATAGGGGCCTAACATGCCCCTCTCCTTCAAAAAGCGTTGTCCTCAACGGTTGAGTAGTCCTTGATGCTTCTGTATAAAATTCTTGTCCTCCCATGTGGAATCTTCAGCGGGTAAGTTCTTCCACTTCATGAGATACTCTAAAATTGATTGATTTCGTAGCTGTCGAGTTCTTGTTTCTGTGATTGCTCCAGGTTCCAATATGATTTTTCCTTCCTCTTAAATTTTTGGCAATATTGTTTGAATTGGGATCTTTTGCAACTTTTGAATAAGTGGCCATACCTCTTCGTCCTTCTTCCATTCATCCCTTGCTTCGTTTATCCAATCTGGTTGGATAATAGAAATAGCACAAAACAATGCTTCCACATCCTCATCCTTTCTTGAGAGTGCATCTGCAACAAAATTTTGCTTCCATTTTCTATAAATGATGTCAAAGTCATAACCCAACATATTTGTGACACATTTTTTCTATTCTTCTAAAGATAATAGTTGTTCTAAAAAGTATTTAAGACTATCATGATCCGTTTTTACCTTGAAGAGTCTTTCCATTCGGTAAGGTCGCCATTTTTTAAGTGCATGTAGTATTGCCAACATTTCCTTCTCATAAATAGCTTGCTTGAGATGT
>APFE031402540.1:0-15292 GCA_000404065.3 Pinus taeda | reverse complement strand
GAGCCTGCATGCCTCAAAGGCAGGTTCTTCGTGTTCGACGCGAGGTTTTCATCATTGGCCTCCGATCAGATGATTCTACGGGTGTTCGACACCGTCTCATTGATTCGCACGCCGTGGATTGTACCTATAGTACCTTGAGGACCATCGTCATTATTGGTGGTACCTCTCGCGTCTGTTAACAGTTTTCATCATTGACTACTAATCAGACGATGTTCATTCATGTTCGACATCGACTCCTGTATTCACATGCTTGAACTTGTACTGTTTTCGGGTCGAGTTGGAGCGCAAGACCCCGGATTGTGCATATTGAAATTCGGGTTGCATTTTGTGGATTATTGTAATCATTACATGACTCATTTATTGGATGGCTGCGACCATACCTGAGTCCATTTATTGCTCCTCATCGGATGGCTGCATCCATACCTGGGATCCTGTTTTTATATATACTCTGTTACGGATGGTTGCGCCCATACCACATATATCATGTACTTGAGATATCAGTTGTACTTCTTTTCGCAGGTTCTCCGGCGGCCGTGTTTTTAGTCACACGTGTTCTTGTAAAGCACTTCACCCCTCTCTCTCTCGGGCCTCATGCTTTAGGGGGGCATCTGTTACACAATAATTTGTCACCGTTTGTCACCGTCCCTGTTACTCCTCTCCTGCATCTTGGAGGACTCATTCCGGGACTTGTGAGAAGTGACAAGACTTGAAACCACTTGCATCATTCACCTCTGAACATGAGCTTCATATGCCCTGAAGACATCTCCTGCAGCTTTCCCTTAAAAATGGCCCTTTTTACATTAGCACTGGCCCACTGTGTCCTGCCCGTGCCAATGGGGAAAATCCTATAAAAGGGGTGCGCCATTAGCGCTCTGTCCCAGAGTCACAATCACGCCAACCTTTTTGGGCAAAGTTTTTAACCAATCAACCTCCGAAAGTTCTATCCAACTCATTCAACAACTTAATCCAAGTTAAGTGAGGATGGTTTGGCTTTGAATCTCCTTGAATGGGAAGTAGTTTTCCACCATTCCATAGAAGTTTCCAAGTGATGAAGCCAAATCCATTATTGTTATGATTGATCTTATCTCTTCCTTTTCATCTATAAAAGCTTGTCTCCATGACTTGAGCAAGCTAGTTCTAGTTCTAATGGTGGTAATACTGGTGCTGAAAGGAAGATATCAAGAGATTAGAGTTGCAAGAGCCTTCTTTGTGTCCATAAGGCTTAACCTAAGTAAGGAGATATTGTCACCAAAGAGAGAGAGGCTTGCCTCATCCCCTCAAGCTTTGCAAGACTTGTGTAGCTGAGCACCCAGCAAAGGAGGACTTGACGTCAGGACGCTGGTTGTATTCTCCTTTGTTGATTATTAATAATAGATGACTATCATTATGGTTCCATTCTCATTGTACTTGTAATGGTTGATGTTGAATTATATCCTTCTTGACTGATGTATAATTGCATATAATAGATTTCACGCTTGTGTTTGTGTTGTTCTCTTTGTGTGCAGGTGTCCATTCGCGGAGATAGTGGAGGACTGTGACCGGCCAAGACAAAGGAGCGTGGGCGACGTCTCTTCTACGAACAAAGGCGTTGGAACTCAAATAGGTCTTCATCACCTACCTTTTATTTGCAATTAGGAACTTGCGTGATAGCATTGTCTGATTGTTTCTAGACTCGTTCTGGGCTAGTAGGGATCTCCTCTATCCATAGAGAGGATTTACCTCTCCAGCGCTAATGTAAAAAGAGCCATTTTTAAGGGCAAGCTGCAAGAGATGTCTTCAGGGCATATGAAGCTCATGTTCAGAGGTGAATGATGCAAGTGGTTTCAAGTCTTGTCACTTCTCACAAGTCCCGGAATGAGTCGTCCAAGATGCAGGAGAGGGGTAACAGGGACGGTGACAAACGGTGAAAAATTACTGTGTAACAATGATTGTTCACTCATTGCACCAGTTTCCTCACACTCACAATTTGTTATATAAGCCTTATGATGCTTGCAGGGTGGTGGAAATTTGGATGCCTGGATGTCAAGATCGTTGAAGCTTTCCGCCTTCAGGCCTCCTCGACTCTTTACGAAATATGTTTAAGGCATCTAGTTGTAACAGTAACTAAAGGTCAGTCATCACTTTCAGACCTTCCTTCCCTTCAAAACAAGCAAAGGAAGGACAAGAAGGCAAAGGAAAGCAAGGGACAAGCAAGGAAAAGTTGGATCAAGAAGTTTTAGTAGGAATACTTGCAGGTAACAGGTTTCATGTGTGATTTCCTAGCTAGTTTATGAATACATGGTACATGCATGTGTTTATTTGGTTCTCTTGTTGTCATTGGCATGGGTTTCTCCAAGTGTGATGGTGGTTGCGGCCTTTCCTTTCCATTTCCAGATAGCCATGGTGTGATGGGGTTATTTATTTGGATAAGCTTTGGATTTTTGGATGGTTTCAGAACCAGGTGAGATGGTCTCAGGAAAATTCCAATAGGTCCTAGGAATCCATTGACCGTTTTGTGAGATTGTGGTAAAGCTTGAGAGTGGAGAAAAAAAAATCCTCAGGGTATTGGTGAAGAAATTTTGAGGCATCCAAGCTTGTTTTGAGTTTAGTAATCCCTAGACTGGTTTTGGCGGGATTGTGGTAAAGCCTAAGGGTGGAGGTGTTTTAATCTTCGGGAAGTCCTGGTTGTTTATGTATTGGTTTTCTTATGTGATCTCTTAACCGGCTTTGGTGGGATCGCGAGAGCATGAGGGTGGAGGTGGTTTAATCTATGGGAAGCCCATGTTGTTTTTGTATTGAGTCCCACTTTCATGCTTAGAACATGGCACGGGGATGAATGATTGAAAGAAAGATTTGGTTCAACTCAATCTATGGTCAGGTGGTACTTGGAAGTCCCTGACTTGGTTGTCTTCTGCATCTATTAATAAGAGCTCTTTTCCTCTTGTATTTCATGAGAAATTGTACTTATTATTATGTGGCTTTGATGGTTGTTCTATCATGGTTATTAATATATTTATATGTTGGTTATAAGCATGGTTTCAAAAAAGGTTCTAACTATGGCCCTTGACATGTTTTGATTATATGATGAATGGTTAATGAATGCATGAGCTAAGAGATGTTATTGCACCTATTGTGAGAGGGCATTAGACTTTCTTGAGGATTCTCAGATAAGTATCAGACCCCTATGTTCAAATATGCATTCATTCCCTATAGGTTACATGTTCTCAATATGTTTGACAAAATGTATGTCATGTTCTAGGTAGTCTAATTCAAGTTCTACCTTCAAATTTGTATTTCTAGCATTGTTTTCATCTCATTATTGATTCTGAGAAGTTACAGGAAGTTCTGGGCAGTGGTCTGGAGGTTGACATGGAATCTAGGCTCAAATATTGGGACCACATGCTCCTAGTTGGAAAAATTGGGCTGCAACCGCATGGATGTAAGGTTGTGCATGCAGTTGGAGGCTCCCAATTGCATGGAGGCATTTTTGTGGCTACAATTGATGGCTCGGGGCACAAAAGGAGGGGTATAGCTTAGGGTTTGGCCACCTAGGATGGTTTCTCAGTCTTTGAGTGTCCTGTAGCCCCTGTAGAATGTTATAAAATGTCAATTTGTCGTTAGTAGTCGGCCCCACTTCCTTGATGTAACCTAAGAGGTCGGTTCATGTCATAATAGCCCTCAACTCATGTTTACTCTGGAAGGTCGGTGAAAGTGGGTAAATGTGGGAGTTACAGATTGGTATCAGAGCATGGTTTAATACTTGGATTAGATGGGCAGAATGTGTTTTACATGCATGCATGTCAATTGTCTATATGATTGTTATGCATGGATTGTCATGGTTATGGTTGGCGTGCATGAGGTCATGGTATGAAGTTGGTGTTATCATGCATGATGTCGGTATATTGATATGATTATGCATATATACATGTATCGTGCTAATATGGACTAATTTTTCAAACAAGATAGCTTCCCTTGAACTTCACTGAGGTATGTTGATTATGCTTGTATTTGGTTTATCTGCCATGGTATGTTTGCAGGAAGAAGAGTATCAAACATGACTAGAAAAATGGTGGATTACAGCTCACAAGACTCTCCTTATAAATCATATGAGCAGCCAAGAGATGAGCACTCTCCTGACATGGCAGACACTTCGAGAAGTCTAAAGGCAGAAATCATAAGTTGCAAAGAAGATAATGACAAGATCATTTAGTCGCAAGAGAGACTTGTCAAGGCATAGGAGAAACAAGCAAAGGTAAATGAAGTTATTCTTCGGATCCTTTTAGACTTGCAGAGACAGGTACAACCACAAACCAATTATGGATAGGAGGACATGACTAATGGGGCATGTGGTAACAGGTCTCATGGTGGGTACAGGTCAGACAGAGGTGACACAGTCAGAGATGGTAGGTTTTTGGATACATCTAATAAGGGAGGAAATGGATATGGGTTCTACTCTAGTTCTAGTTTTTACAGGTATCATGATCATCATTGCCATCATCCTTATAGGAGGAGTGACAGCTGATATTTTATGAATGAGTTCAAGAAATCCAACCCAACTACATTTGATGGAGAGTTGAAGAAACTGAAATATGCAGAGGCTTGGTTGCTTGGGATGAAGAATTTATTTGAGTTTCATGATTACTCAAAGAACATGAAGGCCAGGATAACTATTTTCAACCTCAAAGGGAAAGAATACATCTGGTGGGAAGATTTGAAGTGTGTCAAACACATCAGAACTTAGGAGTTGAGTTGGCATGAATTCAAGACTCTTTAGGAAGAAGTACTTGTCAGAGAGGTATTATGATAGTAAGGCCAAGGCTTTCTATGAGCTAAATATGGGATCGATGACAGAGGATGACTACACGGCTAAGTTCCTAGAGTTTTTGAGGTATTTGTCATATCTTAAGGATGAGAAGAGAAAAGTTCAAATATTTATCAGTGGATTTCCATTAGCATTTAAGGATCAGATTGAGTATGATGAGCCTTGGTCACTGGAAGAAGTCATTGGGAAGTTGAAGCACTGTTATGAGCAATTGAAGCATAAGACTGAGTCTAAGAAAGGTTGGAAAGGGAATGACAAGACCAAAGGTAAATGGCCACTGTAGAAAACAAGACCTCTAGATGCATATGAGAACTCCTTATAAGAAGTTTAATGTAGTACACAATGGACATGGGCCTCATCCTAGAGAGCAGCAAAATAGAGGTGATGGTAGGAGATAGTTGCATTGTTGGATATGTAGAAAGGATCATCTCAAGAAGGATTGTTTGTCATATCAGGGTGGTAGGCCTTAAATCTATAGTGCTCAGGAGGCGCAAACAGATGGGTTTTTTGGACTAAGCATTCCTAGGATCTATGAAGCATTTGATAACAAGCAAACGAATCACTGGGAATCTATTATTGAGATGGAAGGTAAGCTCTATGACCGAGTTGTTTCTATTTTCATTAACCCTAGATCTAATTATAGTTATGTTAATCCTGACCTGGTGGATAAGTGTGGTTTGAGAAAAGAATTGCATGCAGAGTCTTGGTTGGTGTAATTGGCTACAGGTACTAAGAAAAGAGTTCATAATTGGGTAAGAGGTTGTGCATTTAAGTTGAATGGTATGCCTACATCAACTCATCTGAATGTGATTCTATTGGGTTCGTAAACTATGCTTCTGGGTATGGATTGGTTGTACATTCACAGGACTAAGGTGGATTTTTATGAGAAGGATATTGAGTACTTGGATGATAATGGAGAACAAAGAATATTGCAGAGTAGGAAGAATCCTACATCAATAAGGATGGTTACAAATATGCAGGAAAATTGCAGTCGCAGGAAAGGGTGTGTATTGTTTGCAGTGCATGTTTCTAGTGATAAAGGTAAGGATGTTGAGGATGTAGAAGTCTTGACAAGGTACCTGTTTTTGTAGCAGTTTCAAGATGTGTTTCCAGTAGAGATTCTAGAGTTTCCTTCTCACAAGGAAGTGGACTTTTCTATTGAGTTGGTACCAGGGGAAGCACCAACATCAAAGGCACCTTACAGGATGAACACTCCAGAGCTAGTTGAATTGAGGTTGTAGTTGAAAGAAATGCTTGACAAGGGATACATTAAGCCAAGTGTGTCACCTTGGGGTGCACCATTGTTGTTTTTGAAGAAGAAGGATAGTACTTTCAGGCTTTCTATTGACTACAGGCAGTTGAACAAGGTAACGATCAAGAAAAGGTACCCTTTGCTAAGGATCAACGACTTGTTTGACTAGTTGAAGGGAGAAACAATGTTCTCGAAGATTGGTTTGAGATCAAGATATATTCTAATAATAAGGGCATGTAGAACACTTAGAAACAATATTGAGATTGATAAGAGAAAATCAGTTGTATGCTAATCTTAGTAAGTGTATTTTCTTTCATACAGAGGTACATTACTTGGGACATGTTGTTTCCAAGGAAGGAATAATAGTGGATCAAGAAAAGATCAGAGCTATCATGGAATGGGAAGCCCATAAAAATGTGGATGAGGTTAGGTTATTCATGGGGTTAGTATGTTATTACAAGAGATTCATCAGGAAATTCTCATGGATTGTCTATCCTATTACATCATTGGAAAAAATGGAAATAAATTTGAATGGACAGAGGAATGTGTAGCTAGTTTTGAGCAGCTGAAGCAATTACCTACAAACTCTCCAGTTTTAAACATTGTAGGTCTAGATAAAGAGTTTGCGGTGTGTACAGATGGTTGCAAGAGGGGACTTGGTGGAGTAATGATGCAGGAGGGACAGGCGGTATTCTATGAGCCAAGGAAATTGAATGAACACAAGCATAATTTTGTGTATCATGATCTTGAGTTGGAAGCGATCATTCATGCATTGAAGATGCGAAGGCACTATCTTCTTGGCAGGAGGTTTGTGTCGATGATTGACCAACCTAATATGAATGACAAGCAAGCTATATGGTTGGCCACACTCAATGAGTTTGATTTCGAGATCATGTACATTAAGGATAAGGAGAACAGGGTTGCAGATGCTTTTAGCATAAGAGTGCAGGTAAATCACATTTCATTTATGATTTCATATGGGACATATTTACAGGATCAAATATTACAGGCAAGACAACAGGATGACAAGTATAGGGAGCTCAGGAATAGGTTACAATAGTAGGGTACATGTGATCAAAATGTGGATTAGCATCTCATGGCAGATGGTTTGGTGAGATTCAAGGACAAGATCTACATGTCGCACAATAGTGAACTCAAGAAGCTTATCTTGAGGGAATTTCATGTTGAGCCATATTCAGGTCATTCAGGATATCAGAACACTCTTACAGTTGTGAATAATTTCTACTATTGGTTGAATCTAAAGAAATAGGTAGTTGAGTTTATCACAAGGTGTTTGGATTAGCAATAGGTAACAACATAGTGCAAGTATCTAGGTGGTCTATTGCAACCGATTCTAATTCCAGAGTGGAAATGGAAGGTCATTTCTATGAATTTCATTACAGGTTTGTTAAGGAAATTCAGACAACACGATTCTATTATGGTTGTGGTTGACAGGTTGACTAAGGTATCTCACTTCATTCCAGTTGAGTATACTTATTTAGCTAGTGAGATAGCTCAAGTATTCATCAGGGAGATAGTAAGGTTGCATGGTATACCTAGGAAGATTGTATCTGACACAGATTCCAAGTTCACTTCCAAGTTTTGGAAGGAGTTATTTTTAGGTTTAGGTATATATTTGGCCTTCAATACAGCTTATCATCCGTAGAAAAATGGGTAGACAAAGAGGGTCAACAGGATTCTGGAGGACATGTTGAGAATGTATGTTATGCACCAATATAGGAGGTCGGAGGAGTATCTTCCACTAATTGAGTTTTCTTACAACAATGGGTATCATGAGTCACTAAGGATGAGTTTACTTGAGGCACTATATGGGTGGAGTTTTAATACTCCCTTCATCTAGTGTGGTCTAGTGAATAGGGTACTTATTGGCCTGGACATGTTGGTAGATATGGAACAGGAAATGCAGGGTATCAAGAAGAATCTTAAGGCAACACAAGATAGACAAAAGAGCTATGCATATCAACACAAGGAATTTAGGGAGTTCCAGTTGAGGAGCATGTGTACTTGTGCATCAAACCCAAGAAGAGCTCCTTGAGTATTGGATCATGTGCTAAGTGGGCACCTCGATATTATGGCCCTTTCGAGATCCTTGAGAGGCTTGGACTAGTGGCCTATAGACTTGCACTGCCTCTGACAGTGAAAGTCCATGATGTTTTTCATGTTTCATTTCTTAAAAGATGTTTCATGTTTCATTTCTTAAAATATATGTAAAATATTTTGATCATGTGATTGATTGTTTTGTATTACAGGTGGATCGAGAAGGAGAATTCCATCTGGAACCTCAATTCATATTGAAATGGAAACAATTCATGCTCCAGAACCAAGAAATCGAGCAAGTGAAAGTGTAGTTGAAGTACTTTGGGCCCGATGAAGCTAGATGGGAGATGTCTAATCAGATGCGGGCTATGTATCCTTCATTGTTTGTCAGGCGAGGCAAAGGAGTTTTGGTATATGAATATATCTATGTATGATTTGTACTGTAAATTCCGCAATGAGTTGTGTTATAAATATCCAATAAGCGGTATGGTTGTCATTTTTATCATGTTGGTCTTGCCTTTCAGCAGGTTGTTCATTGTAAATAATGCATCGAGCTAAGTTATAAAGCTCCATGGGTAGTATGTTTTTTATTTTCAACGGCCTTGCTGGTTATAGGTGTCATAGAACACCGAGGATGGTGTTCCCATAAAGGGGAGGGGTCTGTAACATCCTCGGGTTAACAGTTCATGTAATAAATTTAATAATGGAAAAGTAAGACCAAGGTCATGGGACATGTATTCCAAGTTGAATGTTGGGCAAAACATCTTACTGGGTGTTCATTTGGTTTATTATGGCTAAGGGAAAATGGAAAAGGCATTGGCAAAGGCAAAGAGGCATTAATTGAAATTTTATTTATGAAAATAAAGGAAAATAAGAGAAAAGGGAGATGAAAGGTAGAAAATATGCATGAGAGGAAACTTAAAGGAAAAATAAAAGAAATTGAAGCAAATAGATGCCTCGATGATAAAAAGGATTTTGAGGATCAGTTCACATCTTTTTGTCAGTTTGGCTTTGGAATTGATCCAGGTGGATTTTGGTGGATACCCACCTATCCCACTTGGACCCCCACAACTGTCTCTTTTAGGGTTTTAGTTTCCTTTATTGTAGCACAATTTACTATTTTTTGCAGTTTTTCAGGTCATGAACTTCCAGAGTCATTTTGAGGCCCGAAACGACGTTTTTTGGAAAACTGGGAGCAACATGGGCCCATGGAACAATATTTCTCTTCCAAAGTTGTAGTCCTTGGATAGATCTTTCTAACGAGGTATTGTGCGCGTCAAACAGAGATCGTATGCCAAAGTTACGACCCCTGGAAGTTGATGTACCAATTTACTCAAATGGGGCCCACATTTTGGCGTTTCATCTTCTAGGGTTAGGTTTTTGGATGTTTAGGATTTTCCATTGTTTTTCAACAATAAATAGGGCTTTGAGCCTCATTGTAAGACAATTCAGAGGCATGTAGCTGCTACATCTCTTCTTAGAGCTAAGCTACCATTGCCTTAGTTGGTTTATTTCCATTTCTGTTTGTAAGCATATTTCAGTATTTTACATTAATGAAATGAAGCATTATTTCTATTGCATCTCTGTATTTATGGTTATATCTGTCATTTTTTGTGTTCTTCTTTAAATTTGGATCAGTGGTATCAGAGCGGTCTGCTCTTTCTCTATTTTTCTTTGCATGTCCCTAACGAAGTTGGGATATGAGTTAGGGCTTAAATTGGTCGAACCTTTGCAAGACCAGCCTCGCAAATCCTGACAGCCTCCCATGGAGGGTGAAAAGAAAGATGAGGGGGTAGGAGATATTATCAAAATATTGCTCGAAGAAGCCCTCAAGCAACAAAGGAATGCAATGATGGAAAACTTTGCCCAGATCCTTCAGCGGCTACCTAGGGGCGACGCATCGGCTTCCAACAACTACTCTGGAAACACCACACCCTTTAAGGTACAAGTTAATTTTGAAATCCCCATATTCGAGGGTCATATAGACACAGATTTCATAGATAAATGGTTAAATATGTTAGAAGGGTATTTTTCTGTTCATGATTTTTCCATCCAGTAAAAGATAACTTTTGCACTTCTTAAAGCAGCCACCCACGTCAAGGACTGGTGGGAAACCTACTGTGAGCAAAAGGATGAAAGTACGAACTCACTGTTTTCAACCGCTCCCACTTGGAATTCATTCTAGGACGCCATCAAGGAGCAGTACTACCCTATCAAAAGTTATGAGGACAAATACATATAGGGGACCATGCTGTGGTAGGGAAGGGACCAAGATGTGTCGGAGTTCACAAATATTTTTCATACCCTTCATACAAAGTTGGGTGTTAAGGATTCTGAGCTGCATTTGGTACTCAAATATTGTGGCTGCCTACACAGGTATATCCAAGATGAGATGGAGTTCCTGAACATCTCCTCGCTTGGCACGGCATACCAATGCACTCTCAATATCGAGCAAAAGCTTAAATGGAAGAAGCGATACTTTGTATCTGCGGATCTAAAGCAAGGGAAAGGCATCCCCAAATCGCAAAGCCAAGATAGGGCAACCAAGGACAACCCATCGAAGCCACAAGAAAATAAAAACACCACGAAGTTGAAGAAGGACACAGGAAAGTGGTGTGAGTTCCATAAGAGCCCCACTCACAACACAAGTGAGTGTCGGACCAAGCAGTCGTTGGTGGCCAAGTTGAAGGCTTCAGAATTAGATGCATGTTCCGACCCTGAGTCAGAACCTGACAAGGGGAATGACAAAGGGAAGAAGATCATTAACATGGAGCCCAGCGCCATTGTTGCCTCTAGAAGAATGAGCCCAAAGATCCAGAGGAGGGGGAACGTCTTTTCCACTCACAGATGTGGGTGAAGGCTTCGCCACTGCAATTCATTGTTGATAGTGAGAGCCAAAAGAACCTCATTTCAGTAGAGGTCATGAAGCATTTGGGCCTATTGACTACACCACACCTGCAGCCATACAATATCGAGTGGCTTCACCAAGGACGAGATCTCCGAGTCCGCCAGCAATGTCGCCTTCCCTACAACATCAAGCCCTTCACAAATGAGGTATTGTGTGATGTTGCACCTCTTGATGTTTGTGATGTACTGTTAGCCCAACCATACTTATGGAGGCAACATGCTGTGTATGAGTCAAGGCCTTATGCTATTATTATTTCTTTGGGTAATTCATTATACAGGATACCGGAGATAGCCCCACCTACCGCCACCTCTTTGATTACTGCTAAGAAATGCAGCAATCTCATCTCCCAAACTAGGAAATTCATTTTTTGTCTGGTTCGCTCCCAAAGTAAGCGGAAGATTGTCGCCACATCCACGACCCTCGTGAAGGGTTACTCCATGTAGCAGTGATAATAGGTGGATACGGTCATGAAAGAAGATAGGGATATCTTCTCCTCACCCAAAGGGGTACTGTTGCACTGTCAGGTCAAGCATTCATTCGATCTTACTCCTAGACGACCTCTACCCAACGGGTTGACATATTGTCGCTCCATTCTAGAAAATGCCAAGTACAAGCAGCGACATGATCAACATCTGGTACCACACAAGTTTCAAGTGGGCGAAAAAGTCTGGTTTCATCTGCAGAAAGCACGCCTTACAAGAGCTCATCAGAAGCTGAGACCACTCCGATTTGGTCCTTCCACCATTACCAAGGTTGTGGGAAACAATGCTTTGGAGCACAACATTCCCCCATTCCTTTGCTTGCACCGAGTGTTCAATGTAGACCACCCTCGACCATGCTTCCCATCATTGGACACATCAGAGGTTGCATAATAGCTCACCAGGGACCAAGTTCAGCAGAAGTTTCCTCATCTTATGGAGGAACTCAACGCAATAGGGACCGTTGCTTCCTAAGGGGGGGAGGAATGATCTAGGTGGATGTTGGTGGCCACCCACCTATCCCACTTGGACCCCCACAACTGTCTCTTTCAGTTTTTCAGTTTCCTTAATTGTAGCACAATTTACTATTTTTAACCATTTTTTGGGTCCTGAACTTCCAGAGCCGTTTTGAGGCCCTAAACGATGTTTTTTGGGAAAACTAGGAGCAACATAACCAATGTTCCTCTTCCCAAAGTTGTATTCCTCAGATAGTTCTTTCTAACGAGGTATTGTGCACATCAAACGGAGATCGTATGCCAAAGTTATGACCCCGGGAAGTTGATGTACCAATTTACCCAAACGGGGCCTACAGTTTGGTGTTTCATCTTCTAGGGTTATGTTTTTGGATGTTTAGGGTTTTCCATTGTTTCTCAACAATAAATAGGCCTTTGAGCCTCATTCTAAGACAGTTTAGAGGCATGTAGCTGCCACATCTCTTCTTAGAGATAAGCTACCATCACCCTAGCTGGTTTATTTCCATTTCTGTTTGTAAGCATATTGCAGTGTTTTACATTAATGAAATGAAGCATTATTTCTGTTGCATCTCTATATTTATGGTTATATCTGTAATTTGTTGTGTTCATGTTTAAATCCGGATCAAGAATTGGTTTTAGAGAGAGAAGAGCACCAAGAGGAGAGAACAAGCAAGAAAGAAAAGGAAGGACAAGAAGGAAAAGGAAAGCAAGGGACAAGAAAGCAAAAGTTGGATCAAGAAGGTTCAACAGGAATACTTGCAGGTAGCAGGTTGCATGTGTGATTTCATAGCTGGTTTTTGAATGCATGACACATGCATGTGTGTATTTGGTTCTCTTGTTTTCATTGACATAGGTTTTGGTAGGCGTGACAGTGGTTTCAGCCTTGCCTTTCCATTTCAGGATAGCCATGGTGTGATGGGGTTCTTTTATTTGGTTGAGCTTTGGATTGTCAAATGGTTTTGGAATCGGGTGAGGTGGTCTCAGGAAAATTCACATAGGGCCTAGGAATCCCTTAATTAGTTTTTGCAAGATCACAGTAAAGGCTAAGAGTGGAGACAGACAAATTCCTCAAGGTATTGGTGAAGAAATTCTAAGGCATGCAAGCTTGTTTTGGGCCTAGTAATCCCTTTACTGATTTTGGCGAGATTGCAATAAAGCCTTAGGGTGGAGGTGGTTTAATCTTAGGGAATCCCTGGGTATTTATGCATTGTTTGACTTATGTGATCTCTTGTCTAGTTTTAGCGGGATCGCAAGAGCATGAGAGAGGAGGTGGTTTAATCTCCAGGAAGTCCTTATTGTTTTTTCCTTGAGTCCCACATTAATGCTTGGAATATAGCACGGGGGTGATTGGTTGAAACAAAGATTTGGTTCAGTGCAATATATGGCTAGGTGGTACATGGAAGTCCCTGACTTGGTTAGCTTTTGCATCTGTTAATAAGATTTATTTTCCTCTTGTATTTCATGAGCAACTGTACTTGTTATTATGTGGCATTGATGGTTGTTCTATCATGGTTATGATTTTGGTTATGTTGGTTATAAGCATAGTTTCATAACGGGTTCTAGTTACGACTCTCGAAATGTTTTGATTAGATGATGAATATTTAATGAATGCATAAGCTAATAGATGTTATTGCATCTATTGTGAGAGGGAATTATACCTTCTTGATGATTCTCAGATAAGTATCAGACCCCTATGTTCATATATGCATTCATGACCTATAGATTACATGTTCTCAATATGTTTGACGAAATGTTTGTCATGTTCAAAGCAGTCTAGGTCAAGTTCTGGCTTCAAATTTATATGTCTACCACAAGGAAAATTTTAAGAGCTAATATTCGCAGGTGGGCTAATTTTCCCTGTTTTTTCAAAAAATAGATTCGCAAATTTCCATTTTTATCTAAAAATGATTCGTCCAAATTTTATAGCATAAAATTATTTTACCTTAGAAAGATCCAAAATTTTATAGAGGATATATAAAATAATTAGAAAAGTTAATATTTACACAAAAATATCGCCAAGGATTTTACAATTAGCATATTAGGGACTAGTAATATTAGCCAAGATTTCTAAACTTTAAGATTAATTTCTATTCTTAAAATTTTCCCTGGGACTCTAGTATTGTTTTCATGTCATTACTGATTCTGAAAAGTTACAGAAAGTTTTGGGCAGTGATATGGAGTTTGACTTGGAATCTAGAATCATATATCGGGATCACATGCTCCTAACTGGAAAAATTGGGTTGCAACCGCATGGATGTAAGCTTGTGCATGCAATTGGAGGCTCCCAACCGCATGGAGGCCTTGTTTAGGGTGTGATTGAGGGCCCCAGCAAAAAAAGGAGGGCTCCAACTCAAGGTTGGTGATCCAGGTGGATATTGGTGGTCACCTCCCTATCCCACTTGGACTGCCACCATTGTCTCTTTCATTTTTTTAGTTTCCGTATTTGTAGCACAATTTACTATTTTTAGTAGTTTTTCAGGTCTTGAACTTCTGGAGTTGTTTTGAGGCTCTAAAATATGTTTTTTATTTTCAGAAAATTTGTTATGGAAATCAAGTCAGTAGCTATAGTCCTCAGAGGGATATTTCCAACGAGGTACCATACACATCAAACGAAGATAATATGACCAAGTTACGACCCCGGGAAGTTGATTGCCCAACTAGCCCCAATTGGGCCCATAAACTCTCAGTGTTGCATCTCCTCAAGTTAGGGTTTTCTCTTATTGTTCAATAATAAAAAGGCCCTTGAGCCTCATTGTAACTCAGTCCATAGGCATGTAGCTACCACATCTCTTCTCAGAGATAAGCTACCCTCGCCCGAGCTAGTCTTATTTCCATTATTTTTGTAAGCATACTTCATTATTTGATATTAGTGACATGAAGTGTTATTTTTGCTGCATCTCTATATTTATGGTTATATTTGTAATTTGTTGCATTCCTGTTTAAATCCAGATCATTTGGCCACCTGGAATGGTTTCTCAATCTCTGAGTGTCTTGTAATCCTTGTAAAATGTTATAAAATATCAGTTTGTCATTAGTAGTGAACCCCACTTCCTTAATGGGACCTAGGAGGTCAGGTCATGTCATAGTAGCCCTCAGCTCATGTTTACCCTGGTAGGTCGATGAAAGTGGGTAAATGTGGGAGGGGTGGTTACACTTTATGGTTTTTTTTTTACTTTATGTTACATTTCATATGTTCACACTTGTTTGGTTTTCATGTCTACAAACAATAGTATGTTCAATGTGTGTTACACTGAAATTTGTCACCATGACTATCTGCAGTTAATATGGCTCCATCAATAGTCATATTATCCTCCTTGTCAA
>APFE031402534.1:24721-51616 GCA_000404065.3 Pinus taeda | reverse complement strand
TTTGTCCCTATTGAAATAACATCGGGGCACGTGAAGCGTGCAATAAGACCTCTAATTCGCAACTTTGGTTATAAATTTCTTACACCGATATTTGTAGAGATAAACTTTGGTTAAAATTTGATAGTCCACAATTTTTTTTGGTCAAAAGACCGGTTAATGTATGGTCAACGATCGATCGATCACTATTAGTCCCAGACAGGGACTAATAACTCCGGCATTTCTTTATATATTATCTACGGGAGTGATATGATTCATACATGACTGACATGAAATCAAAGCGAGTGTTTGCTATTAACTTTTATAATCTTTCATTGTTACTTTTTTCCATTTATTATTTTAGACCTGGTTCATAATCATTCAATATTATTTATTTCCATTTCTTATTTTAGACCTGGTTTTCTTGGCTTCTGGCCTCTACGCGACACTATTCGTCATTGGATTAAACAAACACAACGGTGGGCCAACGTGCAGCCTTTATAATTTATAAAAACCCTTGAAAACCCTAAGTGGGACTTTGGATCACAAATAAGTACGTTTCAGGGAACACTCTGTAAATTATAAATGGCAACAAATCAGTGTGAGAACCCTTAAAATGTCAATTCTCACACTTAAATTGTGAAGCCCAGTAACAGGGTTTGTAAACATGTACGTTCTTTGTATTGGATATTAAATATTTTCTTTTAATCACTTTTTTTAGTAAGCTAATGATTAGTTTATTGCTCATTATTACCCTTCCATTTTATCCGTTTGATGAAAGTAATATAACATTCCATAAACAGAAGAGGATAAAAAAGCAATAAGTACTTGATATTTACTAGGATTTATATTCAACGCACTGTTGTTTGATGAAGATGTCGCTGAGGATTCCAAATTTGTCCGCTTCTGAAGAAGGTCCGTTCAACCTTGCATCTGTTAAGGTCGTCAAGTTTCAAGTCGTCATATGCATGTTCATGACAATGACCGGAAACCAGAGCCTCATGGGCATGGCCATGAAAGTAACGCTGATGGGCATGGCCATGGCCATGGCCATGACAATGACAGTAAACCAGAGACTGAAACCCATCGAACAGGAAGAGAAGAGGTTGCACATGTAAGTGCTGGGCAGTGTGTAAAAGATGAGAAAAAAAAAAGTACACACAGTGCTCATCAATTTACATGTGTAATTTGTTTTTACTTATATTGTGTATGAGAGTATTGCATTTCTCATGCATTAATTGCTATTACAATTGGTAAACGACATAGCTTCCAGATTCCCAATGTAACTTGCTTTGGCATTTAATATTGAGAAGATGCTCTTCTTTTTGTGTTCATTTGATTCTACAAGACAACCCTGGTAACACAATCAAAAGTTGTAGTCAGTTATGTTAGCTTTTGAAGTTTAATGAAAGATTTTTTTAATTTAGTAAATAAATAGATGTTAAAGAGTTACATAATTTGCCTAATTTAAAGGTTTAATTTTTTAGAATGTTGAGTTTATAAATATATTTTAAATAATAAAAAAATCACAATTTTATTCATCATTGGATTTTCAAAATAAAAAATTATAGTTATACAACATCCAAGTAATCTGTTGACTTACTCTGCGATTAAAAGATTTAAAGAGTACTAATATTCATAATTGACTAAGCGTTGTTGTAGAGGTGGTGGGGTAAGTTCATCATATATAATGACATTATAATTATTTTGGCTCCATTACAACCACATAAATCACATTTTTATCAATAGAATATTTTTATCTTATTTGATACCATTTGAATTTTTGAAAACAATGATTGGTCTAATTATATTAGAAATAGTAATCACTCTCATATATTTGTATTTTATATATTTGTAATGAATGAAGAGTTAAGTTAAGAAATATAAGTTGAGTCTAAATTAAGTTGAGTGTGAATTTGTCCAGGGTGAGTTTCAATAAAGTAATTAGCCAAAAAAGAGTCTAGTCTAGTTAGAGTATGCATGATTCTATATTTAGTAAGGTTGAATGAAGTAGCTAGCCAAAAAAGAGTCAAGTCTAGTTAGAGTATGCATGATTTCATATTTAGTAAGGTTGGTGCTTATAGTATACCCGTGGTTGGGTCATTCTAATGATGAAGCAAGAGGGGAGATGAGCTGCAACTTAGTGGATGTATGAGAGAATCAAGTTTGTGTTTAATAAAGTAATTGAGTAGCATCTAAGAGTTTGTGTGAAATTTTTTGCATTCCTCCTCTACCTTTCCATCAGATTGATATCATACTTGAGGTTGAGTTTCAGGATCCAAGGAGTCAGAAGGAGGTGAGTAGCCTGCAAAGTCACCACTGTAACAAGAAGAGAGAGCTAGGAGAAAGACCAATAAAAAGAAGACAACTCTGATATTTTTTTTAAAGAAAATGATAATGATCTAGGTGGATATTTGTGTCCACCCAACTATTGTACCTAGACCTCCAGTTGATTTTATCAGTTTTCTTGATTATAACATAATTTATTATTTTTAGTATTTTTTTGGGTCCTAAACTTTAGGAGCTGTTTTGAACCCCTAAATGGTGTTTTTCTGAGGTCCACAATAGACCTGTGGCTATGGGCACTATAGGCCACTGCAAATCCTGTAGCTCTTAGATAGATCTTTCTAATGAGGTATCGTATGTGCCAAATGGAGATCATATGACCAAGTTATGACACTGGGAAGTTGCCTACCCAACTAACCCCAACATGGCCAACAAACTCTTGGCATTCCATCTCCTAGGGTTAGGTTTTCGATTGTTTATGGTTTCCCCTTGTTGTTCAATAATAAAAATGCCATTGAGCCTCATTGTAATATAGTTAAGAGACATGTTGCTGTCACATCTCTTCTCAGAGATAAACTACCATCGCCCGAGCTAGTGTATTTCCATTATGCTTATAAGCATCTTTAAGTTCTTTAGTATTAATGAAATAAATATTTATTTTTGTTGCATATCTATGTTTATGTTTATATCTGTATTTTGTTGCATTCCTGCACAAGTCTGGATCACTGGTATAATAACGATATGATCTTTCTTTGTTTCTCTTTGCATGTCCCCAATGAGGTCATGGTATAAAGAGTTAGGGCTCGAACTAGTTGAACCTTTGAAAGACCAACCTCGCAAACCATGATGACCTCCCATGGCGGAAGAAAGTAAAGATGATGGAGCAAGAGATCCTTTCAAAATATTGCTCGAGGAAGCCCTCAAGCGACATAGGAACGCAATGATGGATACAATTTTCCAGATCCTTCAGCAGCTGCCCATAGGCGACATATCTTTATCCAGCAGCCACTCTGGAGGCACCACTCCCTTTAAGGTACAAGTCAATTTTGACATTCCAATATTTGAAGGCCAGATAGATGCAAACATTGTAGATAGATGGTTAAGTCTATTGGAAGGATATTTTTCTATTTATGAATTTTCCTATTAGGAAAAAATTACTTTTTCACTCCTCAAAGCTACGCCCCATGTCAAGGACTGGTAGGAAACCTACTGTGAACAAAAGTATGAGAGAGAACCCTCACTGTTTTTAGCTGCACCCACTTGGAATTCTTTTCGAGACACCATCAAGGGACAACATTACCCTGTCAGGGGTTATGAAGATAAATACATAAAGTGGACCACACTACAACGAGAAAGGGACTAAGACATGTTGGAGTTCATAAATATTTTTCACACCCTTCACATGAAGTTGGGTATCAATAATTCTGAGTGGAATTTAGTACTCAAGTACTGCATCTGTCTACAAAAGTACAACTAGGATAAGATGGAGTTCCTGGACTTCTCCTCGCTTGGTGTCTCTTATGGATATACTGTCAAGATCAAGAAAAAAATTAAATAGAAGAGGTGAGACTTTGGATTTGCAAATCCGAAGCAAGGGAAAGGCACCCCCAAATAGCAGAACAAAGGACAAGGCCAAGGTGTGGTGACCCAAGACAACATGACGAAGCCACAGCCAAAGAACAACATTACGAAGAAAAAGAATAACACAGGGAAATGATATGAGTTATATAAGATCCCCACTCACAACACAAGTGAGCGTCAAGCCAAGCATTCACCAGTGGATGAGATGAAGGCTTTCGAATCAGATTCATGTTCCAGTTATGAGTTAGAACCCGACAAGGGGAATGAAAAAAGGAAGAAGATTATTGATGTGGAGCCTAGTTCCACCTTGGCCACCACCAATATTTAGAAGATTAAGCCTAAAGATCTAGAGGAGGGGGAGCAACTCTTCCACTCACAGATGTTGGTGAATGTTGTCTGCTACAGTTCATTGTTGACAACATAAGACAAAAGAACATCATTTCAGTAGAGGTCGTGAAGCCATTGAGCCTATCAACCACACCACACCCGCAGTCATACACCATCAGGTGGCTGTGCTAAGGATGAGATCTCTACGTCACCCAATAGTGTCACCTTCCCTACAACATCAAGCCATTCCAGATAAGGTATTGTGTGATGTTTCTCCCCTTGAAGTTTGTGACGCATTATTAGTCCAACCATACTTGTGGAAGCGTCATGTTGTGAATGAGTCTAGGCCTCACACTATTATTATTTATTTGTGTAATACATTATACAAGATACTGGAGGTAGCACCACCTACTGCCATCTCTTTGATCTCTGCAAAGTAATGGAGTAAGATCATTTGCTAGACTAGGAAATTTGTCTTCCTTATGATTTTCCCTCAAGGAAAGATGAAGACTGTGGCCACCTCTAGAGCCTCTAGATAGGGCTCCTCCGCACAACAAAAACAGATGGACAAGGTCATGGAGGAGTACATGGACATCTTCACCTCACCCACATGGGTACCCCTACATTGTCAAGTCAAACACTCCATCGATTTGACCCCGAGCATGCCACTACCTAACGAACCAATCTATTGACCCTATGTTCTAGAGAACGATGAAATTAAGAGGCAGATTCAGGAGTTTTTGCAGAAAGGGAACATCAGGCCAAGTTCATCACCCCATGGGAGCCCGATTGTGTTGGTACAAAAGAAAAAAGACACCTAGAGACTCTATATTGACTATCGAGCATTGAATAAGATCACTATCTAGAATAGGTATCCAATCCCATGAATTGATGACCTTCTGGACGATCTCAAGGGGCCAAATATTTAAGCAAGATTGATTTGAATTCTAGTTATCACCAGGTGCCAATTGAACCCTCTAATGTGTGGAATAGTGCCTTCATATCCAAGGAGGGCCTTTTCGAATGGTTGGTCATGCATTTCGTGTTGACGAAGTCCCCCACAACCTTCATGAGGTTGATGAAAGACATCTTGAAACCCTTCACCAAATCATTCATGGTATTGACGACAACCTGATCTTCAGCCAGAGTTGGGAATACCACCTACACCATATTCAATAGATCCTCTAAATCTTGCAACAAGACAAGTTGTGTGCTGATTTGGAGAAATGTATGTTTGGTATGACCTAGGTTCAATACCTGGGGTACATCATTGATAAGTGGGGTGTGCATGTGGACGTAACCGAGATACACGTTATTATAGATTGACCAGCCCCAACCACTCTAACAAAGCTATGCAACGTTCTAGGTCTTTCTTATTTATACTACATGTTCGTGTTAGGTTTCTTTCATATCACTTAGCCTTTGAGTCAAGTCACTAAGGGCATAGCGAAAGAAAAGTTCTTCTGGCCTGAATCCTAACAGAAGGCATTTTTCGAGTTCAAGCATCACCTTTGCTGTGCACAAGTGCTCACAATACCAAACCAGCAAAAAACCATTTGAAACTGAGACAGATGCCTTTGACTATGTTATCATGGTAGTTATTACTTAATAGGGGCATCTCGTGGCATATCATAGTGAGAAACTTTCAAACAAAGGTTGAAATTATCCCACCTATGACAAAGAGATGTATTCCATTATGCAGGTCTATCGATAATGGAAGAATTACATGTTGGGGAAGGAAACAGTCATCCACACAGACCACAGATCGCTGTAGTTCATACAGACACGAGGAAAATTGTAGAAGAATCACCATAAGAAATGGTCCACATGTTATGCTCTTAACCTGCAAAAAGATACCCAAATACAGAATATGCGAAGAAAGATACCCAGAAAATAGAATAATGAGAGTCAACAGCAAATATTTTATTATTCAGAAAGCAATGTTCACTGGGCTCTTCGAGGGGGCAACCTCCAATAGAGCAGAGCTCAATTCAAAAATAAGACACGATGCTCCTCACAGGGAGTCTCTATCCTTTATATATGACTCATACATGCAATACCATGGATCAATACCATGGGTTTTATTAATACCATCTATCTAATACCATGGCCCATTTGCAACTAACTGTGGTCCCTTCATTAATTACGGGTTAACCACTTACAATTATTAATATGGGCTTTATTGACTCTTTACTATGATGTGATCCCACTACATAAATAAGGGGGTTAGGGTGGGACCCTAACATGCCCTCCCCCTTAAGAATAGCCTTGTCCTCAAGGCTGAAGTTACGGAAACTACTGAAGGAATAGTGGCTGGTTCCCAAGTTGCATCTTCCGGAGAGGTGTCTTTCCACTTGACGAGGACTTCCCTAATCGCGCGGCCATGCAGGGGTCTTTCTCATGTGTCTAGGACTTGTTCAGGTTGGAGCTAGATTGACCCTTCCTCGTCCAATCTAGGGAGACTGGTTTGAATTCTGCAATGGTTCCCAATCACTTTCTTGAGGCATGAGACATGGAAAACTGGATGGATTTTTGCAGTAGGTGGCAAAGCTAGCTTGTAGGCTACTTCTCCAATGCGCTGAAGTACTTGATATGGTCCATAGAATTTTGGAGATCGTTTTTAACAACCCTTGTCTTTGAGTGATGTTTGCTTATATGGTTGTAGCCTCAAAAATGCCTGATCCCCTTCTTGAAATTGGTGCTCTGAGCGATGCTGGTCTACCTATTGCTTCATGCGGTTTTGAGCTTGAAGAAGATTCTTTCTAAGATGGGCGAGCATGGTTGAACGGTTGTGTAGGAGTTGATCAACTGCTTGTACCTTTGAGCAAACCGTGATATAAGAAGTAAGGGAAGGAGGGAGTTGACCATATATTGCTTCATAGGGAGTCATTTTGGTGGTGGCATGATAGTTGGTGTTATACCACCATTCAGCCAGAGGTAACCACTGTACCCAAAGATGTTGCTTTTCTGAAGTGAAACACCTAAGGTAGGTTTCCAAACATTTGTTGACGGCTTTAGTTTGACCATCTGTTTGTGGATAATAGGAAGTGCTGAGTTTTAGCTGGGTGCCTTTTGGCCTGAAGAGTTCCTGCCAAAAATCACTGGTGAAGATCGGGTCATGATTGGACACAATAGAAGTGGGCATGCCATGCAATTTGAAGATCTGATCCATGAAAGATTGAGCGACCAAAGTCGGTGTAAATGAGTGGGGTTGGGCACAGAAATGAGCATACTTCAAAAGTCTGTCCACAACCACCATGATGACTGAATTGTTTCCGGAATTTGGAAGACTTGTAATGAAATCCATAGAAACCTCTGTCCATATTGATGCCGGGATGGGCAATGGTTGTAATGTGCCCGGTGCTTTGATGGTCTCCCCTTTGTGGCGTTGACAGACATCGCATTCTACTACAAAAGTAAGGATGTCCTTTTTCATGCCTGTCCAAAAAAATGATCTTCTGGTGCGAGCATACGTGTTCTGAAAGCCTGAATGTCCTGGAAGGGGGGATGAGTGCAATTCTGCCAAAATGCGACTTTTGAGGCTGGATGTTGGTGATATTACGACTCTGTCCTTGTAGCGAAGAATCTCATTCTGCCACGAGTAGCCCTTTGGTGGGATTTGGATCCGCCTGCAATTGAGAAATGAGTTGGGAAGCCCCGGGATGTGAAAACCATTTCCCTACGAGCCTCTTTCAATCCATTCTGGAATGGGAAGGGGAAATTCTAGCAAGGTACTTTCTTCTCAAATTGGCGAGATAATGCACATCTGCTACACTATTTTTCCTTGCCTTTTTTGTAAACGATCTCATAATAATATCCCACATTTTGGCGAGCCATTTATTTTGTTGTGGGGAGGATAGGCGTTGCTCCAAAAAATATTTAAGACTGTGATGGTCTGTGCAGATTTGGAAACGTCGCCCCAGTAAGTAAGGTCGCCAGGTCTCTACTGCATGTAAGATGGCCATCATTTCCTTCTCATAGGTAGATTGACCAAGATTCTTCCCACTTAGTTGTTGGCTTGTGAAGGCTAAAGGTCGACCTTCCTACATTAAGACTGCCCCAATACCTGTACCCGAAGCATCACATTCAATGACAAAAGATTTGGTGAAATCCGATAGTGCTAAGACTGGAGTGGAACACATGGCATTTTTGAGAGCTGTAAATGCCTGCTGTGCATCCTCATTCTAGAAGAATGAATTTTTCTTCAGGAGTTGCGTGAGGGGCTTCGCTATGCGACCATAATTGCAGATGAATTTGCGATAATAGCCTATGAGACCCAAAAGTCCTCTCAGGCTCTTCAAGGTCTTAGGTTGAGGCCAATCTTGCATTGCCTAGATATTTTTGGGGTCCACCTTGACACCTGCACGCCCCACAATGTGGCCCAAATACTCAAATTCTTCCATGCCAAATGAACACTTGGACATCTTAACAAATAATTGATGCTTGCAGAGCAGTTGCAAGAGTAGATCTACTTGCTGAAGATGTGCGGCCCAGGTGCAACTATGGATGAGGATGTCATCGAAGAAGACAAGAACGAATTTCCTGAGATATGGTTTGAGAAGATGGTTCATAAGGCTCTGAAAAGTAGATGGGGCATTACAAAGACCGAATGGCATGACCAAGAACTCATAATGGCCTTCAATGAGTCGGAAAAAAGTCTTTGGAATGTAACATCCTTCATGCGAATTTGGTGGTAGCCTGAGCGAAGACCATCTTAGTGAAGAATTGAACCCCATTGAAGTTCATCAGCAAATCATCAACCACCGGATGGAAATTTTATCTTGAACTATCAACTTATTGAGGGCCCTGAAGTCTGGACACATCCGCCATTCCCCATCTTTCTTGAGTACCATGACCACCGGTGATGAATAAGGACTAATGCTTGGACGTATGACACCTGCTTCCAAAAGTTCCTTGATTATTTTTTCTATTTCATTCTTTTGGGTGAACGAATATCTGTATGAGCGCACATTTGAGGGTTGGGCCACGGGAACCAAGGTGATGCTATGATCATGTTCCCCTCTCGAGGGTGGAAGCTCATGAGGCTTGTCAAAGACCAGCAGATGGTTATTTAAAATCTGTTGCATCTTAGGATGAATCGGCAGAGACTTGGTTTCGACTGCCTGGATGGCATTAAATTGAGCTATAACTCCATGATGGCCATTTTTTAGCAATTTTTCCATCCTATGCGAGCTGACGATAGAGGGGGCTCCCGCCTGGAGTCCACGGAGGGTATGGTGGAGTTGTTCTGCTTAAAACTCATATATAACTCCTGGAAATCCATTGTGATTGGCCCAAGAGTGCGAAGCCATTCAGCCCCGAGGACAATGTCACACCCACCCATGTGTATTGCAAACATATGGGTCTTCAATTGATAATCCCCCATTTTAAGTTTGACATTTTCACAGCGGCCTTCACATTTCATTGTGCCCCCATCCGCAATTTGGACTTGGATGTTAGAAACTGCTCGTACAAAACAATGCACTGCTTCCGCGACTTTTTGATGAATGAAATTATGTGTACTTCTACTATTAATCAGAACTACTACTGGGCAATGTTTAATAAAACCTCTGATTTTGAGAGTTTGAGGTGAAGAAATCCTTGCCAGAGCATGCAGTGAAATAACTGGTTCGTCAGGGACATTGTCCTTTTGGTTTTCCTCTTCTACCACCTCAGGTTCCTCAAGTGGTGGATCTTCCTCTGATGAGCTGTAATCAGTGGCATCAATTTGAAAAAATTTGGGCTCCTTGCATTTGTGACCTAGGGAGTATTTTTCATCACAGTAGTAACATAATCCCTGCTTTCTTCTTTCGGCCATTTCTGCAGGTGACACCTTTTGAACCTTAAGTGTTTGAGTGATGCTGTGAGCCTGTGTGGGGTGACCCTTGGCAGTGAAATTTGGGCGAGTGGACTCGGCTGCTAACGCACATTCCACATTACGAGCTACCTTGCAAGCCTTAATCCATGTGGGAGGGTGGTGCAATTGGATGTTGGATTTTATGGCCTCTTTAAGACTGCTGATAAAACATTCCGTGTAGAACACATCTGAGAGACCCCTAGTGCGGAAGGATAAGGCTTCAAAGGATTTAATATATTCATCCACTGTGCCAGTCTGTCGGAGCTTAGTAAGACGACCCAAAAAAGAAGATTCCTGGTCAAAGCAGTCTGTAAGAGCTTTTTTGAATTTTTCCCAAGTCAAAAAAGGTGCATTGCAATGTTGATGCCATTCCCACCATTGCCACCTTTCATTGTCCAAGTACATTCTCCCCACCATAAGCTGAGTCTCATTATCTAAGATGTTATTCAGATTGAAATACTACTCCATTTGTGCTATCCATGCCTCCAGGTGAGAACCATCAAATTTATGCATATCCAACTTGGGAGGTCTCGGACGGGATTGTTGTTGTTGGGAGCCCCAGAGGTGAGAAGAATGGCTAGAATCACCCTCACTGTGTCCATTGCTAATATACGCCTCCTCATGGGCTTCCTCCTTGCCCTTCGGGATTATGTTCGGGATTAATATTGTTAGTTTGTCAAGTTGAGTTTGGAGGGATTGCAAGGTTTGTTCAAGTTTGTCCATCCTCTCATTGGCCATAGCTTGAGCTCTAGTTTCTACCATGCACCGACCTGATGCTCTTGAAATTTGGGACTGCCAATTTTTTTTTTCACTAAGAATTGAATGGTACCACCGTGCTCAGCTCGTCGTCCTGATTCTGATGGGCTAGATCACCAATAAGCACCCCGGAAGATCTCAGACTTAGGAATACTGCAGTCGTCGAATCCTCAAAATGTCAATGCTGTCAAAAGTCCTGCGAAAATCATGCTCCGGTATAGGAACCCCACACAACTACTTAGATCAGGTGGATCTGAGAGATCTGAATGGTGGATCTGATAGCTTTAAGCGGCGGAATAGATTGCTACTATGGATCTGATGGATCTAATAGATCGGACTTACGCAAAAGCGATAAAAATTAAAGGACTACTTGTAAAATTCTATTTTATATTATTATTTTGATACAATAGTATCAAATATGCATTTGTCATGTATAATTAAGTGTAGGACAATCTATTGTCTCTGCCACTTTTATTGTTGTTATGTTGTTATCTGTTATGCTCCCAGGTGGACTTAGTCAGGTCTATCATGATTTTGCTACCAGGTCTTGTTTCCATAAGCCCACAAAAGCATGTGGAACAAAAATAAGGAATTCACAATACCAACATAGATGATGTAACTTCATAGATCTATAACATTCATTTTTCCTATTAAGTTTTATCGAGTGGCATCATTTCAATCAACCACTTTGGTCATTTTGGTTTCATAAAAATACAATTTTCAAAGTTTCTATCAAAAAACAATACCAACCTCTACTCTCATACAAATTTGAGATCATTTTATTCTTAAGATTGATGCCAATCAAGGGTTTCTTTTCATTTGTTAGAATATATTGAACTTCTCCTTGGTTTTCCCTTTTTTCACTCTTGATTTTGACTTTGATCACTTTTACTTTTATCCATTTCTGTGTAAGCTTGACAGTTTATGTACTTTTTCAGCATTGACTCTGAGTACCTTTGTTATTTTCTAGTTCTTGGGTAGTTAAAATGAAATATCACTATTTTTTTTTCAACGTCATAGTCTCCAACTATTCTATGTACTTTATTACTTTCATGATGGAATTTGTAGTGATATTCTACCCCATCCATATTTTCAACCTTCTTGTTGTTAACCAATTCTCTTGGCTACAATTTCTTTACCTTATATTTAATATAGATTCAAGGACCATTTCATTATTCAAGTTTTCTAATCAAGAATTTATTTTTCCTTTTACGACCATTGTAATTTCCTCTTAGGGATTTTCCTATATATACATTTTCGCATGTTCCCTTGCTTGGAACTTTCATGACTCACTGCTTGCACTCCATTATTGAAGGTATTCAATTATCTGAAGCTAAAATTTATAGTCCTCAAGGGAACCAAATCAGAAGATTATTCAATCGAAGAGGTTACAAAACTCTTTAGTTATTCCCTTGTTAACATTTTCTTTTATGAGTTTCCTCATAAACTTTATCGGTCCTATAAAACATGCATGTCCAAGAAATTCATGGGAGTTGGAATTCTCAACCATAAGGATATAACATTTAGCCCACTTGTGCCTTGGTTGTAGGGTTAGCATCTATTTCATGAATGTAAATGTTTTAGTGGTGCCAATATTAATATTAAATATGCTTGAGAATTTTTCTTTTTTATTACCTATTATATTGTGTAACACCACATTTACAGGTTACTATCTCTTACTCCCCATTTTAAACCATTTCATGTCAGTATTTATATACTTTACATCATCCTGTATTTTATGTATGCAATGCATGTTCCTGGTTCTTAGGGTCAAAAATCTTTCGTATATGGTTGCATTCCCATATGAATCTAAAGAGTATGCATGAACAACTCAGTTTGGAGGTGATTTGTAACTAAGAATACCCAATATTATCAATTCATAACTTAGGTTCTCACATCCTTATATTATTCCTCACACACCAATATATATCTATATCTATATATATATAATATATATATATATAATATATTATTATATATATATATATATATATTTTATATATATTATATATATATATATATATTATATATAAAATATAATATTATATATATATATAATATTAGGATATATATTGGTGTGTGAGGAATAATATAAGGGATTGTGAGACCTAAGTTATGAATTGATAATATTTGGGTATTTCTTAGTTACAAATTTCACCTCCAAACTGAGGTTGTTCTATGCATTACTTCTTTAGATTCATATTGGGAATGCAAACCATATTTTACGAAAATATATATAATATATATATATATATATATATTAATTATATATATATATTATTATATAATATCTATTTATATAATATATATATATATATATATAATATAATATATATATATATATATATATATATATATATACTATATATCTGTTCTTATCACATTATCCAAATTTCTGCTAGAAGATTCCTACTATTTCAACCAGAATTTCTTTTGAATAATTTATCAGTATGGAACAATTTGTTATAAGGTTCTCGTACCACTTTACTCCAACTTATTAGCCTATAAGACTTATCTAATCCTTCTCAAAGGAAACAATCTATTGGGTCTCCCTTCCAATGTATCTTCATCTTAAATAAAATGCCTCTTAATTACATGTGATTCTGCCTCTTACTTTAATATAATTATAAATGCATACTTTTGTATTTTAGTTTCTTTTCAGCATTCCATTGTCATTATGCACCTAATTCTATCCTTAAGAAATTAAACACATCTGGTTTTATTATCAAGGAACCACATTCCTCTTTAATATTAATTACATTGTGTATTTTGTAATTACTAATTATTCAATATTTATTCTATTATTAATCTGGTGATACCAGATTTTCCTTTTGGTACTTTATATTTTAGGTTGCACCACCTAGTAATGTATGAAATGTCCATCTTTAAAACTTCCCTATTTTAATTAATAGTTGCTTGTTCTACCCATGTTATGTATCTTGCACTATATTCTTTGTTACTAGAGTTATGTTACCACTTACTTAATTACATAGTATTATGCTTGAACTTATTGGTTGTAATATCCTGTATAACCCTTTTAGCACTTTTATAATTCCGTGTCAAAAAAATATTATACATCTATGTTTTTGTTCAGAGAATTTTTTTAATACCCCACATCATTTCTTTGCATTGGTCATGGATTTAACATACAAGAGATTATATTTCTTAGAATAGTTCCTTAACTATAAGGTATATAAGCCTTATATAACAATAATAACTTGTCAAAGCCTATAAAATCTTTTATATAAAAAAATAGTTAGAGATAAATTCTCACTGTATGCATATCTCTCTTTTACATTACATATAATGATTTCATGTAGTAATGCATATAATAGTAGGCCTTTAGGCAATTCCAACTTAGACACCATTAGATACTTCAGTTGTAACAAACTAATTTATAACCCTTGTTTTCCATTAACCTTTGTGGTTATTGTTCCTTTTTCTCCTTCATATCCACACTGTGTAGAGTTCAGGTTTTATTCATTGGGTAATCTATTATCATCTGCTTATATATTGTATAATGGTATTACATTCATTTTAGATCTAAAAAACGATATATATGCAAGTACTTTATATTTCTACAATCTTGGTATCCTTGCTAGATTAAAATTAGAGACATTACTTCTTTTGGCATAACTATCACCAATGTTTGCCTTCACAACTAGCCTCAATTTACCATTCACAGTGTATTTGACCCTACCAAGATCATTTTTAGAATACCTACACTAGAATTCCTAATACAATTCATTTTAAACAATCCTACCTGATGCTTCCCACTAATACAACTCTCACCCCTTAGTTGTAGTGATATAAATATAAGATTTTTTATATCTTTCTTCCTCAACCTATTCTAGAATTCCTTTATTCCTTGTTGGTTACAAACATGTAATCCTTCCCACAATCAGGTTGTTCATTTTCCATTCACATCTAAATCTAATATAGTTGATTCTCATTCCTATCTTACAACTATGGGTTGGCCCATAGGCCTCAATATTGAATCTACAACTTTGATACGATATGTAACAAACCTCATTTTAATACCCATTTTTTTTTAACTACTATATTTAGCCAACTAGAATGGTAATTATTTAAATTGCTTTAGTTGACTTGTGAAAAAAATGTAGCAAAAGAAATACTTTTATGTGCTTGCTTTTCATGTAACTAAATTCCTATTTTATTTTCCCATTTCTCACCTTGTCTTCTTCATAATGATTATTTAACAGAGATAATAGTATCTTGTGCAAAATTTCTAGACTATGTCTTGTGGACTACAATTCTTATTTACATTGTTTATACACATCATTTATATTTTTGGAGTTTCATGTCACAACTCTACGGCCAAATTTTTTATTTTATTTTTCATTGTATTACATCTTGTACTCCATTCATAATATTGTTAAATGACTAGGTTCATTTGGACCCTTACCTCAATGTTTCTTACCCAAAACGTTGATGGTTATATTATTTAAAAAACTTGCAACTTATATACACACACACACACACACACACACACACACACACATCATAATATATATATATAATATACATATATCTATGTATATGTATATATATATAATATATATATATATATTATATATATATTTCTAACCAATGTCTGAGTAATATCTAACCAAATACTTAGGCGCTCCTATAACTCTCCACATGATCTTGGGTATACATATCTAGTTTTGTACTTTGGAGTGTGGAATGTTTTAACACTTTGACTTTAATACATGATGATGAAGGTATTCATATTAAGTTCGATTGCATGTATGACCTTGGTGGAAATTATCCGTACCCTTTATTATACTGATAGATCTTGGGTTTCTCTTTCTAATTATGGCGATTATGTTTGACCTGCCTGTCAAGGTGTCCAACATTTTTTTTCCAACTGAGCCTCCACATAGGCTCTCCCATGTGAAGGCTTGCTCCTATCCTCTACCCAATGCACTCCTCAATTGTTGGGTGAGATCACCGACTCTTATCGTAAGGGTTTAGATCTACGATGCTCATTCCTTATAACAAAACCTAATCGCCATTTACCCTAACATACCTCTCATTTTTTCATTTTTTCGCTCTTGGTGTTTGTTGGTTCACCTTGGCTAACTGTTGTTTTGCAACCCCTTGTTCTTCATTCATGTGGTAACCAATGCACCCCCCATTACTGATCATTACTACCTTGTTGTTTAGTGGTTTATATGAGTTGTTGGGCATTTTTATGTTTGCTTGGGCTATGTGTGTCTTCATCCTCCTGTCGACATCCAAGGTCTTCATTTTCATAACTAGACTCGTCGAAGTACTGTCCTGTCTCGATACTTGGGCTCCACTTTCCCTTCAGGTAATCTCAATTGAATTATTGAGCTTTTGTCTCCTAGGTTTCTTATGCAAAGTGTTAAGAGTATGCAGGGTTCCTATGTTATCGTTGCACTATCTAATTTTGACTGATTTGTGGAGGTAATGGAGAGGGTTTTCCATGGCATCAATGGATGAATTTTCTACGGAACACATCTACCAACTTTTCTTCTTTCGAAGACCCTAGGTAATCCTTTTCCCTCTTTTCCTTCGCACGTACAGAGGAAGAAATAATTGGGGCATTTGTTAGTCTTCTTATAACCATGGTTCTTAAATGAACAGGTCTATTGGTCCCCTGCTCAGTCCTGTGACGATTCTAACCAGATGTGATGATCCTCCACATATTTCTTATGCTCTCAAAATGTTATGAGTGGGTTATAATTTACTACAACGTTCACCTAACAATTATACTCTTATGGGTTTTGTAAACATGTACTAGCCCACTTATTTATGCTGCTACTATTATGCTCAGGTCTTCGTATGTCCCCGACCTAATCTCTCTCTTGACTATTATGAAACTAGCTCACAAAAATATAGAAAAAATAGATCAACCCCTTAGAAGTAAGCCTCTTCGAGGGGGCAACCTCCTTTACATTACACAAATGAACAATTCTTAGATGATACAAATGACAAGACCTCCTTTCTATATATAGGAGTCTAAGGGTTCATAATATAGTTAGAGCCGACATAACAATAATAATGTAAAGGAACAATAATAACAGTAGTGGGCTTCTATGGGGCACAATAATAACAATACGGGGAGTACATGGGCACAACAATATAATAAGGGGGTTGTACTAGTAATAATAAGGGGTTACACTAGTAGTATAGGGACATAACATGCCCCTCTCCTTCAAAAAGTGTTGTCCTCAACGCTTGAGCAGTTCTTGATGCTTATGTATAAAATTCTTGTCCTCCCATGTGGAATCTTCAGCAGGTAAGTTCTTCCACTTGACGAGATACTCTGAAATTGATCGATTTCGTAGCTCTCAGGTTCTTGTTTCTATAATTGCTCTAGGTTCCAATATGATTTTTCCTTCCTCATCAAGTTCTGGCAATATTGTTTGAACTGGGATCTTCTGTAACTTTTGAATGAGTGGCCACACTTCTTCGTCCTTCTTCCATTCATACCTTGTTTCGTTATTCCAATTTGGTTAGATAATAGAAATAACACAAAACAATGCTTCCACATCCTCATCCTTTTTTGAGAGTGCATCTGCAACAACATTTTTCTTCCCTTTTTTGTAGATGATTTCGAAGTCATAACACAACATATTTGTGATCCATTTTTTCTGTTCTTTGAAAGATAATATTTGTTCTAAAAAGTATTTAATACTATCATGATCCATTTTTTCTTTGAAGTGTCTTCCCATTAGGTAAGGTTGCCATTTCTTAAGTGCATGTAGTATTGCCAACATTTCCTTCTCATAAATAGCTTGCTTGAGATGTAGTCGTAAAAATACCCAATTGCCTGCATCAAAACTTCTTTCACAGTGATGTTGATCTACCTATTGTTTCATTCGATTTTGCACCAAAGTGGCGTTATCCTTTAAAAGTTGGAGAACTTGTTCTTGATGCTCGATGTGATCTTTCACTGCTTGAATCTTCTTCTTATTGATATGTTCTTCTATATTTAGAGTTTGAGGAGTGGTAATTTCTTCCAGTGCATTACAAGATATGGTCAAATTCATTTCTTTATCCTCTATGTGATCTTTCACTTCTTGAACATTTTTCTTCTTGATATGTCCTTCTATCTTGATAGTTTGAGGAGTGGTAATTCTAGCCATTGCATTACAAGATATGGTCAGATTCATTTCTTCTTTCTTGATGTGGTCTTTCACTTCTTGAACCTTTTTCTTCTTGATATGTCCTTCTATCTTAAGAGTTTGAGGAGTAGTAATTATTTCCAATGCTTTAGAAGATGTGGTTGGATTCATTTCTTCTTTCTCCGGGGTTGGTTCCTGGTGTATATACTCTTCTTTTGACATTTATTGATCCTTTTCTTCCACAATCAATGTAAAATAATTTCTTCTCAACACACTTATGACTTTTAATGTATTTTTTATCGCAATTGTAACAAAGCCCTTTTTCTCTTTTTTCTTCCAATTGTTGTGGTGTAACCCTTGTAGGTTGTGGAAGGCTAGGAGAAACAACACTTCCATCTTTATAGTTGTGAGGGGAAGACTTCTTGTTGCCATAATTTTCTTTCCACTTTGTAACAAAGCCCTTTTTCTCTTTTTTTCTTCCAATTGTTGTGGTGTTTCTCTAAAGAAGGTGTTGCTCTTTGTATCCTCATAATGTGCTATAATTTCCTCCATAAAAATTGACCACGTAACAAGTGGTTTATGAGAACAAAGCCCTTTATACCATAAAAATTGATCTTGTTCTAGATATGAAGATGCAATACATACCTTTTGTAACAGTGGTACACCATGTAGATCAAAATATTTCTCCATCTGTAGTATCCAATTTACCGGATCCTTGCCATCAAACTTCCTCATATCAATTTTTCTTGATTTTAAGAGCTCGATCTTGAAATGACTATAACTCTGTAATTTCAGATCTCCAAGTTCTAAAATTTCTTCTTGCGGTAGCTCTTTGAGTTCTCTTTCTAACCCCACAAGTCTGACCAGAATTTGATTATCCAAGAAAGTGTTATGCCAAATCTCCCATGGTGACCTGATTATAGACTAGTTCAGTAGAGCGAACTATTACAACGTGTCACGTCTCAATGTTTCGACCTTAGTACCTGAAACTGATATAAAAAAAACTAGAGGAATTCCTCTTTCCTAAAATTCTTATGAAATTTTGATCTGATGCTCAGAACAAAAGTTATGATGATTTTCCCAAGGTGACCTGTTTGGAATGTAATTTAGGGGTCTGCCAAAACCCTAACTTCCTCAGATTATATCTCTGACAATATAGCAAGACAGGATCTAAAATTAGGAGCTGAGCGTTAGACCGATTTCAGCTCAAATGGTTTTTTTGGGTTTCTGAAACTTCACAGTGAAAGAGTTATAGTGAAAATTCCACGATGACCTATTTTAGATGAAATTCTGGAGCTTGCAAAAACCCTAACTTCCTCAGATCATATCTCCAAAAATGTAGCGCAAAAAGATCTAAAATTTGGACGCGAGGTTCATAATGATTTCTTCTAAAATGGTTTTTTTTTTTTTTAGATTCTAAAACTTCATAGTGAAAAAATTATAGCGGACATTCCACGATGACCTATTTGAGGCAGTGAAACCCTAGAATCCACAGCTCTACCAAATGTTAGGAAACCAGCTCACAAAAAGATACAAAAGATAGATCAACGCCTTAGAAATAAGCCTCTTCAAGGGGGCAACCTCCTTTACATTACACAAATGAACAATTCTTAGATGATGCAAATGACAAGACCTGCTTTCTATATATAGGAGTCTAAGTGGTCATAATATAATCAAAGCCAACATAACAATAATAATGTAAGGGAACAATAATAACAGTAGTGGGCTTCTATGGGGCACAATAATAACAATACGGTGAGTACATGGGCACAACAATATAATAAGGGGGTTGTACTAATAACAATAAGGGGTTACACTATTAGTATAGGGACCTAACATTGACACACTCCAGGTTCGTAATGATGTCTGGATCTACTCTCTTGTACATGTTTTCTACCATGAGTGGTACAAAAGAGGTGTTTTTGTTGCATGTGGATGGTTTACATTTGGATTTTCACAGTTTTATAGAAATTATTGCCAGATGGTTGACTGGACTCAATTATTGAGGGTTTCCCTCTTTTTTGCTGTTGAGCATTAAGTTCGCTCTAGTCTTATTTTGCTCTCTCCAACTTCAGTGTTCTAGAAGAGTT
The DNA here is from genome assembly GCA_000404065.3 of Pinus taeda. Taxonomy (NCBI): domain Eukaryota; kingdom Viridiplantae; phylum Streptophyta; class Pinopsida; order Pinales; family Pinaceae; genus Pinus; species Pinus taeda. Next base: position 31,625 of record APFE031402534.1, on the reverse strand, counting down.
TATCATGCACTCATTTAATATGTTTCTAAGGGTGTAGTTCTCTAAGTTATATAGATTTGAATCTGGGTTTTATACCCCAACACTATTAGTTGATTTGCCTAATGGTTTATTACTTGTCTGGATCATGGTCACACCACTGTACATTTTTTCATTATATTAATATCATTTCCTTAGTGAGTTTACACTGAGGTTTTTAGAACCTTTTCTAGCATCCATGTTTATTTTTCTTTAGTAGTTGTTAAAATTACATATTGTTATATGTGTTGATGATTTTATAAGCATTTAAATACCCTAATGGGTTTTTGCGGTCACGACAGACTGTGATATTGTGAATCTCTGGTGACGGAAATAACTAGTTTTCAAACCTTAATTGAATGATATGCGTATAGGATGTAATTCCTCCTTTACCCTATTACTTCTATGTACTATGTTCAGTATGCGACTCCGAGTTTTACAGATTCGCTTGGCATGTATGCTTATAGTTTTTGCTTACTGCTATAGCCCTACAAACATTTATTGAATCAATAGGAACATACATGTATTGACTTTTTTCAGTTATACTTATCTCGCGGTGCATGAATAACTGATTTGACATTTAATTAAATTCCTAATGCTATAACAACTATGATATGATGAACTACTAGCTTGGATCTGTAAATTTCATTTGACTGGCAATTCTAAATTTGCTACGAATTGTGAAGTCTCAAATAGTTAAAATTTGCTACGAACTATGAAGAGACATGAAAAATGTTAAAATTGCTAGAATAGTTGCTGAAAAAGCCTAAAAATGGGAGATTATAGCCAAAGAAGAGATGTCACATATGCTTAGTAGTGAATTCATGTTTACAACATTTGAAAAAGTTGAAGTAAATTGTAATTTACAATTTAATTATGAAAATGTAGACACTAGCATTATGGATAATATGTTGCCCTTGATGGAAACCTACTTGATAAATATGTCAACATTATGATAACATGATGTTTATATCGAGTAATATAGATGCCACAACTAGCATAAACAGATAAAGGATAGTTCAGTGATAGATTGATGGTAAAGACCAAGTTTGAGAAATTATACATGGGTCATGTGAAGCAAGGCCATGTACATATGCAGGTATTGAGAAGAAAAATCACATACATAATCCACACCATGGTAATTTGAATACCAGGGGATTTTACCATGGTATTGGTCCATAGTAATGGGTGTTTCAAAAATTATTTGATCCCGTCGAAGAATACTTACGACATAACCAAGGTATTTACCTAAGGTATTGGCAAAGAAAAATACTATATTAAGAGATGGATTTAAAGGTGTTGGGTGTGAAAGTATTGGGTTTTCTACAAATGATTTGATCTTAAACATGTGTGCACTAGCAAGCAAGGGGAAGACTTGGATCTAAAATATGTTGACATATATATGCTTGATTGATTTACTTGTTGAAAATGTCTAAGTAGTTAATACTGATGAAAGTGTGATATTGTGATCTAAATGATTTATTCAAAAAGTATGCAGTATTGACAGTAAAGATTGCAGAAAATGAAATTGTGCTTGTAGCGAATGTTTTACAGATCTATATGCAGGTGTGTTTGGGAATAATCACATACATACATGGATTTGTCTCTGTAGGGTTGTGTATATTTTTTGCTAAATAATTTGTGTAGATATGTATGAGGGTCTTATGAATTATAAGTGTACATACACAAATAAAATTCAGGGAAGTCATGTATATATTCTAGGGTTTTGTAGCATGACTTGTTGATGATATTTGATCATTTATGGTTTGTTTTTCATTGTCTGTCAATGATGTCTCTAACATGATAATTTGTGCTTGACATTATAATTATTTTGGCTCCATTACAACCACATAAATCACATTTTTATCAATAGAATATTTTTATCTTATTTGATACCATTTGAATTTTTGAAAACAATGATTGGTGTAATTATATTAGAAATAGTAATTACTCTCATATATTTGTATTTTATATATTTGTAATGAATGAAGAGTTAAGTTAAGAAATATAAGTTGAGTCTAAATTAAGTTGAGTGTGAATTTGTCCAGGGTGAGTTTCAATAAAGTAATTAGCCAAAAAAGAGTCTAGTCTAGTTAGAGTATGCATGATTCTATATTTAGTAAGGTTGAATGAAGTAGTTAGCCAAAAAAGAGTCAAGTCTAGTTAGAGTATGCATGATTTCATATTTAGTAAGGTTGGTGCTTATAGTATACCAGTGGTTGGGTCATTGTAATGATGAAGCAAGAGGGGAGATGAGCCGCAACTTAGTAGATGTACGAGAGAATCAAGTTTGTGTTTAATAAAGTAATTGAGTAGCATCTAAGAGTTTGTGTGAATTTTTTTGCATTCCTCCTCTACCTTTCCATCAGATTGATATCATACTTGATGTTGAGTTTCAGGATCCAAGGAGTCAGAAGGAGGTGAGTAGCCTACAAAGTCACCACTATAACAAGAAAAGAGAGCTAGGAGAAAGACCAATAAAAAGAAGACAACCCTGATATTTTTTTTAAAGAAAATGATAATGATCTAGGTGGATATTTGTGTCCACCCAACTATTATACCTAGACCTCCAGTTGATTTTATCAGTTTTCTTGATTATAACATAATTTATTATTTTTAGTATTTTTTTGGGTCCTAAACTTCAGGAGCTGTTTTGAACCCCTAAATGGTGTTTTTCTGAGGTCCACAATAAACCCGTGGCTATGGGCACTACAGGCCACTGCAAATCCTGTAGCTCTTAGATAGATCTTTCTAATGAGGTATCGTATGTGCCAAATGGAGATCATATGACCAAGTTATGACATTGGGAAGTTGCCTACCCAACTAACCCCAACATGGCCAACAAACTCTTGGCGTTCCATCTCCTAGGGTTAGGTTTTTGATTGTTTATGGTTTCCCCTTGTTGTTCAATAATAAAAATTCCATTGAGCCTCATTGTAATATAGTTAAGATACATGTAGCTGTCACATCTCTTCTCAGAGATAAACTACCATCGCCCGAGCTAGTGTATTTCCATTATGCTTATAAGCATCTTTACGTTCTTTGGTATTAATGAAATGAATATTTATTTTTTTTGCATATCTATGTTTATGTTTATATCTGTATTTTGTTGCATTCCTGCATAAGTCTGGATCACTAGTATAATAACGATATGATCTTTCTTTGTTTCTCTTTGCATGTCCCCAATAAGGTCAAGGTATAAAGAGTTAGGGCTCGAACTGGTTGAACCTTTGCAAGACCAACCTCACAAACCATGATGACCTCCCATGGCGGAAGAAAGTAAAGATGATGGAGCAAGAGATCCTTTCAAAATATTGCTCGAGGAAGCCCTCAAGCGACATAGAAACGCAATGATGGACACAATTTTCCAGATCCTTCAGCAGCTACCCATAGGCGACATATCTTTATCCAGCAGCCACTCTGGAGGCACCACTCCCTTTAAGGTACAAGTCAACTTTGACATTCCAATATTTGAATGCCAGATAGATGCAAACATCATAGATAGATGGTTAAATCTATTGGAAGGATATTTTTCTATTTATGACTTTTCCTATTAGGAAAACATTACTTTTTCACTCCTCAAAGCCACACCCCATGTCAAGGACTAGTGGGAAACCTACTGCGAACAAAAGTATGAGAGAGAACCCTCACTGTTTTCAGCTGCACCCACTTGGAATTCTTTTCGAGACACCATCAAGCGACAACGTTACCCTGTCAGGGGTTATGAAGATAAATACATAAAGTGGACCACACTACGACAGGAAAGGGACTACGACATGTTGGAGTTCATAAATATTTTTCACACCCTTCGCATGAAGTTGGGTATCAATAATTCTGAGTGGAATTTAGTACTCAAGTACTGCAACTGTCTACAAAAGTACAACTAGGATAAGATGGAGTTCCTGGACTTCTCCTCGCTTGCTGTCTCTTATGGATATACTGTCAAGATCAAGAAAAAAATTAAATAGAAGAGGTGAGACTTTGGATTTGCAAATCCGAAGCAAGGGAAAGGCACCCCCAAATAGCAGAACAAAGGACAAGGCCAAGGTGTGGTGACCCAAGACAACATGACGAAGCCACAGCCAAAGAACAACATTACGAAGAAAAAGAATGACACAGGGAAATGATATGAGTTATATAAGATCCCCACTCACAACAAAAGTGAGTGTCAAGCCAAGCATTCACCAGTGGATGAGATGAAGGCTTTCGAATCAGATTCATGTTCCAGTTATGAGTTAGAACCCAACAAGGGGAATGAAAAAAGGAAGAAGATTATTGATGTGGAGCCTAGTTCCACCTTGGCCACTACCAATATATAGAAGATTAAGCCCAAAGATCTAGAGGAGGGGGAGCAACTCTTCCACTCACAGATGTTGGTGAATGTTGTATGCTACAGTTCATTGTTGACAACATAAGACAAAAGAACATCATTTCAGCAGAGGTCGTGAAGCCATTGGGCCTATCGACCACACCACACCCGCAGTCATACACCATCAGGTGGCTGTGTTAAGGATGAGATCTCTACGTTAGCCAATAGTGTTGCCTTCCCTACAACATCAAGCCATTCCAGATGAGGTATTGTGTGATGTTTCTCCCCTTGAAGTTTGTGATGCATTATTAGTCCAACCATACTTGTGGAAGCGTCATGTTGTGAATGAGTCTAGGCCTCACACTGTTATTATTTATTTGTGTAATACATTATACAAGATACTGGAGGTAGCACCACCTACCGCCATCTCTTTGATATCTGCAAAGTAATGGAGTAAAATCATTTCCTAGACCAGGAAATTTGTCTTCCTTATGATTTTCCCTCAAGGAAAGATGAAGACTATGGCCACCTCTAGAGCCTCTAGATAGGGCTCCTCCGCACAACAAAAACAGATGGACAAGGTCGTGGAGGAGTACATGGACATCTTCACATCACCCACATGGGTACCCCTACATTGTCAGGTCAAACACTCCATCTATTTGACCCCGAGCATGCCAATACCTAACGAACCAATCTACTGACCCTATGTTCTAGAGAACGATGAAATTAAGAGGCAGATTCAGGAGTTTTTGCAGAAAGGGAACATCAGGCCAAGTTCATCACCCCATGGGAGCCCAATTGTGTTGGTACAAAAGAAAAAAGACACCTAGATACTCTATATTGATTATCGAGCATTGAATAAGATCACTGTCTAGAATAGGTATCCAATCCCATGAATTGATGACCTTCTGGACGATCTCAAGGGGGCCAAATATTTCAGCAAGATTTATTTGAATTCTAGTTGTCACTAGGTGCCAATCGAACCCTCTAATGTGTGGAATACTGTCTTCATATCCAAGGAGGGCCTTTTCGAATGGTTGGTCATGCATTTCGTGTTGACAAAGTCCCCCACAACCTTCATGAGGTTGATGAAATACATCTTGAAACCCTTCACCAAATCATTCATGGTATTGACGACAACCTAATCTTCAGCCAGAGTTGGGAATGCCACCTACACCATATTCAATAGATCCTCTAAATCTTGCAACAAGACAAGTTGTGTGCCGATTTCGAGAAATGTATGTTTGGTATGACCTAGGTTCAATACCTGGGGTACATCATTGATAAGTGGGGTGTGCATGTGGACGTAACCGAGATACAAGTTATTATAGATTGACCAGCCCCAACCACTCTAACAAAGCTACGCAACGTTCTAGGTCTTTCTTATTTATACCGCATGTTCATGTTAGGTTTCTCTCATATCACTTAGCCTTTGAGTCAAGTCACTAAGGGCATAGTGAAAGAAAAGTTCTTTTGGCCTGAATCCTAACAGAAGGCGTTTTTCGAGTTCAAGCATCACCTTTGTTGTGCACAAGTGCTCACAATACCAAACCAACAAACAACCATTTGAAACTGAGACAGATGTCTTTGACTATGTTATCATGGTAGATATTACTTAATATGGGCATCTCGTGGCATATCATAGTGAGAAACTTTCAAACAAAGGTTGAAATTATCCCACCTATGACAAAGAGATGTATTCCATTATGCAGGTCTATCAATAATGGAAGAATTACATGTTGGGGAAGCAAACAGTGATCCACACAGACCATAGACCCCTGTAGTTCATACAGATACGAGGAAAATTGTAGAAGAATCACCATAAGAAATGGTCCACATGTTATGCTCTTAACTTGCAAATAGATACCCAAATACAGAATATGCGAAGAAAGATACCCAGATCATAGAATAATGAGAGTCAATAACAAAGATTTTATTATTCAGAAAGCAATGTTCACTAGCCTCTTCGAGGGGGAAACCTCCAATAGAGCAGAGCTCGATTCAAAAATAAGACACGATGCTCCTCGCAGGGAGTCTCTATCCTTTATATATGACTCATACATGCAATACCATGGATCAATACCATGCGTTTTATTACTACCATCTATCTAATACCATGGCCCATTTGCAACTAACTGTGGTCCCTTCATTAATTGCGGGTTAACCACTTACAATTATTAATATGGGCTTTATTGACTCTTTACTATGACGTGATTCCACTACATAAATAAGGGGGTTAGGGTGGGACCCTAACATGCCCTCCCCCTTAAGAATAGCCTTGTCTTCAAGGCTGAAGCTATGGAAACTATTGAAGAATAGTGGTTGGTTCCCAAGTTGCATCTTCCGGAGAGGTGTCTTTCCAGTTGACGAGGACTTCCCTAATCACGCGGCCACACAGGGGTCTTTCTCGTGTGTCTAGGACCTGTTCAGGTTGGAGCCAGATTGACCCTTCCTCGTCCAATTTAGGGAGACTGGTTTGAATTCTACAATTGTTCCGAATCACTTTCTTGAGGCATGAGACATGGAAAACTGGATGGATTTTTGCAGTAGGTGGCAAAGCCAGCTTGTAGGCTACTTCTC
>APFE031402534.1:0-15665 GCA_000404065.3 Pinus taeda | reverse complement strand
CAACAATGATGGGTCACAATGCGAGACAACATATATTAAAGGAAATTTTAGCTTAAAAGTTCTTATGAAATTTTCATGTAATTTCCATGTCATAATGGCTAAACCAATCAAAATCCTTTAAATTTTAAAAGTGACATATGTAAATATTTTGGAGGGAAAATAAAAAAACAATTTTTTTAATTATATTTTTCACTTATCTCTTTATAGGTTTACTGAAATTTCAAGTGTAGACACGCATTGGATGCGAAATTAAATTCCACATCCAATGAGTACCCATTATGCATACTTTTGAGAATACCCACATTGATAAAAGTTCAAAATACATTAAAAAGTATAGTTTCAATCCCACACCACAAAAGAAGCAATGTAACAGGAAATGTATATTATAATTCCCCCGTAGAGGAAGATTGTATTAATCACATATACACTCTCATAATCATATAAGATATTACTAATGTTCTCCTTATATACTATAAGGGAACTATGACAACCATTTTCATATTTAATCATTAATTTCAACCATTTCATAAGAAGTCCCACAAAATCCTCTACCTATCTCCGTAAATCTCTCCTCAACATATTCATGATTTTCTCAACAATCCTCATCCCTATTATTTCTAATTTATTCTTGTCTTGTTAACATGTACACTTCTATATTTAATCCACATTATCACATTTCTCCATATAATTCATTAAGGAATACAATTATGCATTATTCTCTCCATTTCTCATTTCTACGTAGACTTGTAGAATAACTCTACATTATTAATATATTTTCATAATATCACTCACAAATATAAATCATTCCTTAATTGCCCCTTTTTAATGAGTATTAAATTGGTCCCTTTTTGTCTTTCTCCTCTTGTCCTTTGGCCCTCTTCCACACTTTTTCTTCTATACTTGCAAACATAAACATAAGTTGAAGTCCATATAAAAGAGTGTCCATCAACTCTAGTGCATGCACTTCTAGTCGTTGTATTTATCAATTCTCTAGGAAACTCCTTCTCGTACATTGTTCATTAACCATTTTCTATGTGCCAAATACCTTTTATCTATACATGTTATTCCTTTTTGCATATCTGACGTCATCTTTCACATATGTTTTTGGCTCACCCATAAGCCTGTTGTCGATGTTCCTACATCAGATTCTTGAGGAACAAAAATGTCATGGTCTACTAACCATGCATTCCTCAACTCTTGTAAACTATCTTCATAATATTCCTTGCCTTAATGGTCTCTCCTAATAACCTCAAATTGATACATGATCTTCTTACATTGAATGACCTACAACACATGACGACAATTGGTTTTCAAAATACCACCAACATTTACAAAATGGTTTAAAACTTACTAAAACTTCTAAGGGAAAAATATCTTTTCCCCTATAGGATTTCAACACATATGACTCAGGTACATCGATCTAGGTGGCTCTAGAGAGGCTCAAAAATCGAAGTCCTCAGATTTCATCGAAACTATGACTAGATTAAAGAGCTTTTCATCCTTATTCCAACGACATATACAACACTAAAATCCAACTTTTTATTTGCAAGTTATTGATAGTAAAAGTTTCAAGCCAAAGAAGCAAGACCTTTGTTGCGAGCTAAATTTGGAGGCTCATTAAATTTGGTAGCCTGGCTAAATTTGGCAGAATCTGCTAAATTTAGTGGCACTAACTGAGTGATAAATTAGCATATAATGACAGCTGGAACTAGTCAAATTGTCACCTAGTTAATTTTGCGAATGACTCTCCCACTTTATGATATATATATTGATATTTGGTGGCAGACCCGACTGACCAGCCAACCCTCCCAATGGTTGAATGTTAAAACAACATATATGTATATATGGGGGCAGGATTCCATTGAAAACCCGCCAACCCAACGAGCCACCAATAGTCATGGGGCCAACAAGATTTGAACCGGCGTCAACTGAGTTGACCTGCCAACCGATGACCCCTAAATAAAACCAACAACAAAAAAACACTTAATAAATCATTGCATTCAACGAGCACAGATGGGAGGTCGACGCCAAGGCATATGCCCACTCAATGAATTTCCAACCATGGGCCAGTCAGTGCACTCGACATGGGATTTGTGTTATTCCCCAAAAATATTATATAAAAGCCTCGCTCAGTTGCTAATGAACCACGAGAGGGCCACAGAATCGAGACACGCCGAAACAACGACAAAATGGAACCAATTTAGACAGAACGCTGCCGAGGAATAGTTTCCAAGGTAAAATATTTGGTATAATATTAAATAGAATATTGTAGATCCAGGGGAATATTCTGATGCTGAATCTTGGAGGAACATGAAAGATTCTTTAGTGGCCAAATTTTAACAATGTTGGAAATGTGCCAAGTTTATACTCATATGAATTGATTTTTTGCAAGGATTGGAATGGAACCAACCATTTCTTCATTTGAGTAGCCAATTTTTCATCCATCTTCAAAAGAGAATCTATGAGGAATCTAAAAGATTCCCTAGGAGTCCATATTTGATTCTGACATAAAGGGGTCATGTTTATACTCAAATTTCACAATTTTTGACTAGGAATATAATGGTGGAAACCGCTTCTCCATCTGAGTAGCCTATTTTAGGCCATCCCTAGATTTGGAGGTACAAGTTGTATTTTTCCATGTACTCATTTGGTTTTGACGAGATGAATGAAGAGGCCTTACCAATTTGAGCAGGGCCCGGAGACATAGTCCACATTGGATGAACTCTGTTATCAAGATCCTTGTGTTCTTTGTCTTGATGGTTTCCTTTATATTTCCTCTTTCTTTAAAATGTATGCATATGTGTTTTATCATGTTCTTTCACATGACATTATGAATACATCAGTAAAGTAAAAGATCCTAGATGAAGTTTGGTATCAGAGCAGACCTTCTTGCTTATGTGAATTACGAGTGTAAATGATAACCAAGAATAAGCTCCAAAACGGTGAAGGTAAACTTAATTCCTTTGATCCATAAGCATGGTGTGTAACGCGAAGAAGGAAAATGACAGATCATGATGAGGAAGAAAAATCTTTTCACAAATATTTTTACACCATGACCAACAAAGTGGACAAATTGTTTGTAGAATACAAGAAGACAATGATAAAGAAGGAAAAGAAGCAGTAACAAATATTAGAGGACAATGCTTTAGTGAATCAAGAAAATGGAGGAGAAACTCCTGAACCTCCATCTCCATATTCTAGTGAAATTTCTTCTTCTTCCTCATCTCATTCTCATCATTCTAATAGACAACATAGAAATGCCTCTAAAAGTATTTTTTTAAGTTGGATGTAAAGTTTGGTTTGCCTGTGTTTTACAGAGAGTCTAATCCAAAAAAGCTCAATAATTGGATCAATCAAATTGAAGTGAAACGATAGATTCAACAAAGTAAAAAAGATGATTCCAAGATCTAGTTAGCATCTCTTCGATAATGAGGCACCACTCTCATATGGCGGGAGAGAAAAATTCAAAAGGGCAGTAAGCATGTGGGTAAACTCCTTTCTTCCTGGCCTGAATTTGTTTATGATTTAAAGGGATAATTTTATCCATTAGCATATCAGCAGAAAGCCATGATAGAATGGAAACATCTAGAACAAGAAAAATTTCAAGATGTTTAAGGCTTCACAAAAGAATTTAGAGAAAATATTTAAGAGTGGACATTCCTTTAGATTCCCTTAACACTTTGATGAAGTATATGGTTCTTTACAAGATTCTCTTCATCATTTTTTGTTATCGTTTGAACCCACTACTCTTGACTCAACTAGTGTGAAAGTCATTCAACTTGAAAGATGGGGAAAGCATGAATAGGGAAACTATGCAAAGAAGGCATCAACAACAAGGAAAAAGGAGGTAAAGCCCTCTTATGCTCATTGTGAGAAAGAAGGGAATGATGAGGTGCATTTTTGGAAACTGTATCCAAAATTGAAGCCAAAGAGGAATGACATGAAAGGAAATATGGAGATAATAGCCACCATGCAACAAAACCATGAATTTGATTCAGAGTATGAGGTGAAGGTCACAACTATCAGATTTGAAGGTGTTGTACCAATTGACCAGGGATTTAGTTCAGGTGATGAGTTGAAGATCACAACTATTGGGATTACAGGTGATGGACCTATTGATTTGGGATCTGATTTAGGAAATGAGACGAAGATTGCAATAGATGTTGTTCCAAAGATGAGGAGAGCACCAAAGACTGCATGGCTCTAAGAACTTGAGGAGATCAACCAAAACATTCAAGTAGAGAATGTGAACTAAGGAGACTTCTACAAGAAGCAAAGGAGGATAAATAGAGTTTTCAACATTAGGTACAAGCCACGGAAGAGGCCTTGGGAAAGTTGCAATGCAACAAGCCATCATTACCCACTTCAAATTTGACACTTGAGGTTAAAAGTGATTATTCAGTTTCATGTTATGATGATGAATTCATTTCTTTTGAAAAATACACTACAGGAATTAGTTCAAAATTAATGAAGAAAATGGGGTATCAAGGAAAAGGCCTTGGCATTAATGGCTAGGGAATTGTGAATCCCATCAAAGTGGAGGAATTACCTCATTATAGAGGACTTGGTTATTTCAGAAAACAGGTTGGAGAATGTTCCAAGAGAACTAGTGGTTGATTAACAATAGATGTTGAGGGTGCCTCACAACATTATAGTGATCGAACCAAGTCAAGTTCATCCTACCAGAGTCGCACTAGAAAAAACCACTCAAGAAATAAGGTCAAGAAAGTATGGAGGAAGAAGAACCATTACAACCAAAGAGCACATCAGAGAGCTATTTGTTGGAAGCTCCTTCCTGGGCTACACCTGAGGGAGTACTAGAAGCTCATGAAAATATCCATGAATTAACCAGTTAGTGAAGCAGTTCAACAAGAATGTTAGCTATATGAAGAGAGCCCATTAACCTGGTTGGGTAAGAAATGGGTGAAATTTCTAAGTAGTTGAGAATGGCCACATTTTTAAATCACATGTTGCGAAAACATTTGTAAAAGTGGTGAAGTGTTTTCCATCACTTATGAATGAAACTTGGTGATATTCTTTCCTTTTAATTTGAATAGAATGGGATATGTTTTCTGATGTAAAATTGACCATGAGTGTGATATAAACTCTTGGAAAGTATGGGGAGTGCTTGGGTCTTGTTTTGGTCCCTTAATTGAACATGTATTAGAAATTATGGGTTTAGATATGATACAGGTGTTGGTTTCATCATTATGAGTTTCGAAGTACAAAGGTGAAGGAAAGGGAAGGTATCATATTCAAGGCATTTGTTATGCAAATCAAGATTGTAGTAATCTTTATGATTTTGGAGGACCAAAAGCTCATCATTGGGGAGGAATGATCTAGGTGGCTCTCGAGAGGCTCAAAAATCAAAGTCTTCAGATTTCATCGAACGTAGGATTGGATCAAAGACATTACTATCCTAATTCCAATGGCACATATGGCACTCAAATCCAACTTCATATGTGCAATTTATTAACAATAAAACATTCAAGTAAAAGAAGCAATACTTTTATTGGCGGCTAAGTTGGAAGGTCATTTAATTTGGTAGCCCAGATAAATCTAGTGGAATCTACTAAATTTGGTGGCAACTAACTGAATGACAAATTAGCACTGAAAGGTAGTCAAAACTGGTCAAATTGTCACCTAGTTAATTTTGTCAGTGAACCCCCCCCATGAATTCAGTAGATGGTTTATTTGAAACCAAAAATGATAAAAAATATAAAATGGGTGACGAGCCCGATGGATATCTATATACATATCCACACACACACACACACACACACACACACACACACACACACACACACACACACACACACACACACACATATATGGATGGGTCACCATTAGCAGACCCGAGAACCCAACAGACCACGAATAGACATGGGGGCGATGAGATTTGAAGCCGCGTAGACCAGGTCGACCCGCCAACCAATGACCCACAAATAAAAACAACAACGAAAATCCTGTTGTTGATTCTCCTATATTAGACTCTCAAGGAAAGAAAACATTTCATAGCCTCCTGGCCATGTGTTCCTGAACCCTTGTAAACTCTCTTCACTTTTTTCCTTGACTTAATGGTCACTTCTAACAACCCTAAATTGATACATTATATTCTTATGTTGAATGACCTACAACACATGATGACAAGTGTATTTTCGAAAACAACCAACATTTACAAAATGGTTTCAAACTTACTACAACTTCTAAGGGAAACTATCTCTCTTGCCTTGTAGGGTTACATGACATATGACTCAGGTACATACACTTGCTCAACTTACAATTCATATGAGTTAAGGCCATCTTCACTGAGGACCATTTAAACTATTAGGGATTTTTTTCATGGATTTATTATCACACACAAAATTTATTTATACCTTGATTATTTTGCTTTTATTTTGTCCATCATGCTTCTGCTACATCACTATCTTCATTCTCCTACATTCTTGGTCTCCTTGTCGTTGTCTGCCTCTTTCCTCTTTCTTCTCACAGAAGTCCATATGTCATCTTCCTCTACTATCATGAAGTATTCTTTCAATTTCTCTTAGCTTCCTCCTGAACCCTCTGTACGACTGTATAAAGTCATCTCTTACTTCTTTGCTTGTGATCTTCTCCATGCCCACTTGTAAGTCACAAATAAAATTTGCAGTAACAAGTATTTTTCACCCTGCTACAAGATACCTCACCAAGCTTCTATCTTGGCCTTTTGTTATTCCTAGTTCCTTCTTCTAGAAAATTCTCAAATTCCTCTATTGTTTAGTTACCATAGTTGTAGGTTTTTACATTCTACTCACTTTCAAGAGCTTCGACTTTCCTCTAACAACTCTACGCACATATACAACTGTGGAGCTATCTCAACAACTTATACACAACCTCAGTTGGATTTTTTTCTTCTTAAGGGTTTTCTACAATGCATCTTCATTCTCATTCAACTATCTTTCTAAATTGTTTTCCTCTTTCTACACCTGTCTTCAATATTCATACTTGAGTTTTTTGCTTTAATACCTGTACAAAATTTGTAGGAACAACGTCTCCCTCTAATAAAATTCCTAAACAAATAAATTGTATCTCTCATTCATTAGTTATCTACGTTAGATACATCATCAAAATCAAATTCATATTCTTTGTCTTTAAGTTGCTTGAGATCTTCATCATAATTTATCTGATAAACAATTTGAATATAATTTTCCTTTTGTTGGAGTGATCAGTTCTAATATAGACCAAAAAATATGACTTTAGTTGATTAGACTAAGTATCACTATGATGAGATTTAGACTCTACATGACATGATAATATCTAAATAATGACAAGTCTAACTTTTAAATTTTAACAGTTTCAACCCTCATGTAGTGGTTACTACTTGGATGTTGGGTAACACTGAAAATGAATTGAATCTTTAACTTGACTCAATATTTCTTCTAGAATCCACCTTACCCATTACTTAGACAATGTTTCAATAGACTTCATTTAAATAATAATGATCGGGTGTCAAGTATGATTGTACACACACCCTCTTCCTAACATAATTTCATGACTTCAAAATGAATCCACTTCACCTACTTCAAATTCAAAAAATTTCATCACTCACATGCTGAGACTTTGAGACTTTACTATAATAGAATTCGTGCAAAAAAAGAAAGAAAGAAGCTCTGCTCAAAACGTTAAATTATAACTTGTAATTTATTCCCTTTTTTCCATTCAAATATGTGCTCATAGAATGACCTTTATTTCATTTCTTTGTATTTTAAATTAGATCTAACTTTGTACTCTTAAAACATGCCTAGAAATCTTTATGGTGTTGCCAAACATTTAAAACCCCAATGTTTGCTAAAAAACACATCATGCAAGAATTTTAAAAATAAGAAAAAAGGCATTCTATAGAAAATTGATTTCTTCATTGTTGGAACTTCCTATAGAAATGGTTACCGTAATTTTCAGTAGACATATATTTAAATTGTTTCCCCCACATAGACTCCTGCTTCATGACTTCATCTTTCACGCAACTCTCTCTTACTGGCGATGACTGGTGTTGTGTTGGATGGGTTAGCCACTCAGTTTCCATTCAACTGCAATCAACTTCTTAACCTATACCCTTACATTAATCATTGAATCATTGTTCTTTGTCATCATCAATTAATTACTTCCTAAACTCTCCATGCCAACACCCCAACCCAATGTCAAATCTGCTCTTCTGATGTAATGATTTGTTTTAGGACGCAATTAATGATTTCAACCATTATATATGCCATGTTAGGGAGTAAGGCTCTCCCTACTTTTTCCAATTAAAGTGAACCAAGTTACAAGCCTGACCTATTTGAGTCCAAACAATCTGACTGGTCCCACATGAGTCAGGGGTCTGGTTGGTCGACTTCTCAGCCAAGTCGAGGTTCAACCTTTTCTTCTCACATATTGTGCCCTAACTACATGGGTCCCAACCAAATTCTCCACACACTTTCATTTGTGTTTCAAACCCTATGGTCAACTCTGTCTTAAATTTTGGTTTTAAGTTTTAAGACAACACTCAATTTTTCAACTCTATTCTTTAATCATTTTAGCCCATTGCTTCGCAATCAAACTTTGGTCATTCTCTTATGGATATCAGAATCATAATTTAGTCAAAGATTCTTTGCACAAAAGCTAGCCAATGATCAATCTCCACAAAAATCTTTGGTCGATATAATGTGTTCCTCCTTCTATTGGAGATAGAGTTTGTTTCTTAAATATATATAAAGAAAATATGAGAACAACTACTTGAAATGAGGGAAATTTTCCCCAAATCGATTCCAACTCAAACATTCATTTCTTTTGTCCCAAAGATGATCATGCTTCAATGTTTCTGTTGATTACATCACATCCTTCCATTCTTGGTAAAAAAGATGTCACCATTTATTGCACTTTATGGATATCATCCTCCATGCATCACATCACCTTTGAAAGGGACTATAAAGGATCAAGTAGTAGAGGACCACATACAACATCAACAAGAGGTTCTCACACTATTCAAGGACAACTTGTTTACAGTACAAAATAAGACAAAACAACAAGAAGATTAGCATCACAATGAAAGGGAAATTGAAAAGGGTGATTGGGCATTTACGAAACTACAACGATATAAATAGTTGTCCCTCAAGCATTAAAGAATGAAAATAATTTAACTTCAAGGTATTATGACCCTTATAAGGAGTTGGAGAGGATTGCAATCATGGTTTACAACTTGGAGTTTCCTCCATATTCACATGTACATTTAATCTTCCATGTTTCTTGTTCAAAGAAGGTAATAGGTGACAATATCCCAATACAAGCTATTCAACTAGAACTAAAAACAATTTAGGAAACAAGGACTAAGCAACTAAGAAATAGAGTAATTACTAAGTGCCTCATCAAATTGAAGAACCTACCAGTGGAATAAGCAACATGGAAAGATGAGTTGTTCATCTAGAAACACCCACAAATAATCAACTGTTGAGGACAACATTTCTTTGAGGGGGAGAGACATGCTAAGCTCCATTTTAACCCAAAAACCTCATATTAAGTCCTAGATATTGAGTAATTACATTTCTATTGTTCTATTGACATGTAGGCTAAAATCTCTCATAGTACCATTTTATTATAATGACACCCTTCTCCTATATATACACTAAGAAGACCTAGTTTGAGGATCACCAAATATTGTCATGTGCATTGTATGCTATGTGAAATGAGGTTTCCTTGTCGAAAAGGACTATACTTATTGGTTATATCATTTTAAGGCACAAGGATCATAAGAAAATCTCTAATAATACCTAATAAAATAGAGACATTATTGAAACTTTTTAATAACTTTCATTCATGAACTTATTTAATTTAAGAAAAGATAAAATTATTAATTTAAATTAATTATTATGAAATAATATACTATAGTAGGAGTCAAACTTCCATTTGGGATTTAAAAGATTACACCTTAAATTGAAGATATAAACCATAAATACAAAATTAAATAAATATGGGCAATTAGATTTCATCTCAAATGATAAGATTAGATAATTGTCATATTTCACAAATGACAAAGCCTTAAGAATACTTCTAACTTTTTTAGTTTAACATATTAAACTCAAAAAAAAACTTAACATTTTATTTTTAGAAATTCTTTTAATAGAATACACAATATGAAAGAAAAACTGAACTATACCCTAGAAATTGAAATACTCAAACTTGGTTTTACTTTCACTTCAAGAAAAAACTTGGAAAAATAGGAGCTACATAAACATCTGAGTGCACCTATAATAAAATAGTGATACTATCTTTTTATAAACTTACAACATAACATAATAATGTTAATTATTAAGCATTTAAATTAAATCAATATAATTTTAAATTTTATTGAAATTTTATTTATATTTTATAAAAATAAATCAAGAAGCAAAATCAAAAATAAAAATTTATGAAATGTGATATTGCTTAATATTTTAAATTTAAATTTTATTGAAATTTTATTTATATTTTTATAAAATAAATAAAAGACAATCAAATAAAATTATTTATGAAATGTGATATGCTTAATATTTTAAAAAGTAACTGTTAAATGTAATAATGGAAATTCAGAATTTTTTTATTTTTTTACGAAATTTTAACTTAAAAAATAAAAATAAAAAATCAAGATAATGGTAGAGATTATATTAGATGATTTTATAACATGTAACAATAAATAAATAGATCAAATCACAAAAAAAAATTCAGAATCCAATTTATCAGAGCATACAAATTTATTATCTAGAATATTTTGAAACCTCCTCCCAATCAGCCATTCCACTTTCCCAAAAAAATAAAAATAAAAGCATTGCACTTTTCCAGATTTTTAAAAATAAAAGATAAAAATATTGTGCTGAAAAAGATGCGGTACCTGTGGCAGCAATGGAGCATAATTACAGTATGTACACCACATTAACAAATATTTTACAGTCTGTATACCACATTAATTAATATTTTTGGAGCTACAGCTAGTTCAATTTTTGCAGTTACTAATTCTATTAATGCAGGGGCAGGATGTGTCACTAACTACAACCATATAACTCTGGAAACATTGATCACCCATTATCTTTGTACCTTCTGCATCAATGTCTAATTAATTATGAATATTAACAGTCATTGTATCTCTACAATTATTGCGGTTTGGTTGCGCTGTATTCCGGAAACAAAAGAAGACGAAAGAAGCGCATCTTGTGAATAGTTGAGCATTAAATGAGAAAGCCACTTGGGTTAAGAATCTACTGCTCCTAACAATTATTTATTCATGAGCGCTGCATTCCTCTCTTACGCGAGCACACAATATAATTGAAAGAAGTTACTCGTCAATACAAATATAAATGGATGAGCAATGGGCATAATGCGTAGTTTTCGTTTTTCAGGCGGATAGGCTTTCCTTTGAAAGAGCTTTTCGTTTACTTTCTGATTCTCAGATAAATATCTGGCACATCTGGTTTAATTGATATTTGGCCTGTCTCTACGCCGTCTGATTGACATCTTGACATTTGGCCTGTCTTTATGTGATTTGATTGACATCTGTTCAGTTAAATATCTCATATCTTTGCGACATCTGTACACAGATTTCTTTCTGACATCTATACACAAATTTCTATTGACATTTGTGCGCACGGCCGGACTTCCAGAAGAATCAGTTTGGATTCATTATAGAGTTAGTTTTTGCTGTGAGTGCTTCTTGGTCAAGAAAATAACAGGATCTCTTTAAAATGATATCCTGGTGCTCAGAATAGCGGGTAATCTATTTCTTTTGCAGAGCTTTAATCTCCTGGAATTTCGATTAGGGAAACTTAATACAGATCCTGGGAGATTTTTAGTCAAATTCAAGCAAGACTTAAGCCACAAGATCGGTGGGTGAGGAAATAAATCAATCCTTGTATTTGCCATTCAAATGCAAACGGCATAAATTTTTCACAATCTGGAAAAGAAAACAGAGCCGTTGTTAAAGCCACTGTAAATAACCCTCATTTGCTGTAGAATGGAAATTTTTTTTGGTTGGTAGATTGATTAAACTCTTGGCTTTTCTACTGTAAATAACTATGTTTTCCTTTGGAAGGAAATTCCTTGCTGGTGGATTGCTTGAACTCTATTGCTTTTCTTGGTTAAATAACTTTTTGTAGCTTTAGAAGATAATCCTTTTTTTCCTCCTTTCTTTTTGGAAGAAGCATCCTCTTTTGATAGGTTGAACAAATTTGATCTGAGAAAAAAAAACGACGTCTTATGAGTCGGCTCTGATATTTCGTAGCTTTCTTCTCTTTTTCTGAGTCTTCAATCAGGGAGCATTCTCAAGGGTTCACCCGCTATAGCTGGATCATTATTATGTAAGAATTATTTTCATGTCAGAGCAATATTAAATCCGGCGAACTGTACCTTATCTTCAGCAGTTTCCGCAGTTTTTGAGAAAAAATTTCAGATACATATTTCAATATAGTGTTTTCAATCTTTATAGAACGATGGATATCGTTGATAATTTTTGTAAATTTGCCGATTTCATTTTGATTCAGGAAGTAAACTAAATTTGATATTTACGGATTTGATTTTCTTTACGCAGATGTAAAAGATTCAATACTCTAGGCCGTCAAAGCTTCCAGTTGGTCAAGCCGTGCGCACAGTTTTATGAAACGATGTGCCAAAGCAGAAAACATCAAAGCTTGCTACACTATGGGCATGGTAACCGCGCTGATTCATTAATAAAAGTCCGCGTGGTAGCCCATGAGATTACTTTATTTAAACGTTTACGATTCCAAAGAGCCACCTTAATTTAATCGCCCTTCATGTGCAGATCCGATCTACTTTCTTGAAAACCGAGCTGGCGGAGCGTCATTGATGGCCAAGGCCGCCATTTCATCACACGCCGCAACCCTATACTCCCTAGCCATCATTCAATTCAACGACAATGGAGGCACAAAGAAAGACAACCATCTCAAAGCCGGGGAAGCCCTGTGCGCCAGGTCAGCATTTCTTGGCCACGTGAATGCCTTGCGAGAGCTCAGCCACTGCCTGTAGGACGGTTACGGCGTTACCAAGAACATAGCCGAAGGAAGGCGCTTTCTCGTCCAGGCCAACGCCTGGGAGCTCGCCTCAATCTTGCCCGCCCATTACTTCAGAACACATCAAGATACACGGCTCCAGCCTTTTGAACATGGCTCAAGAACCTAAATGGCGGCAACAGATGACAAAATCATGCCGCCGGAAGTTAGGCTTTCGTTCAGGTCGCAGCATGCCCTCTCCTGAGCGATTTTCCGGTGTAATGTCCCTGCGCTAGAACTGCATCCTGCGAATAAGTTTCTAGTTGACTGGTTCAAACTCCGGCTGCCGGGTTTTTGCCTCCGGCTGTGTTCTCACCGATTCTGCGAGAGGCCGGAGACTAGGAGACACGAGTTCCGACGGTGCTCAGTTTGCGGGACAGTGAATTATTGTTCCCGGGCGTGCCAGGCTTTAGATTGGAAAATCCGTCACAAGCACAACTGCACTCCCATCGAGGATTGGTTGGAACATGAGGACGATGATGAGGAAATGGGAGAGGACGAGGAAGACATCGTGATTAGTTAAGTAGTTTCAGATCCTTTTGGTAGGTTTTGCTTGTTTGATGAAGGATCAAGCTTTTATGTAAAAACATGTACCTACCTCCACCTGCATGGTATATGTGTGTTTTTCTTTAAATAAGTCGTTTTAGAGTCATAAAGCTTGGGGGGAGGATGGTGATTCTCAGATAATGTTTTAGAGTCATAAAGCTTGGGGGAGGATGGTGATTCTCAGAGAATTTTTGAGGAGTTTACTTCTTTTGGGATAGATTTGCGGCCAGGAAGCAAAGCAGAGCTATGTAGTTCCTGTTTTTTCAAGCCTTCCTCTTGGCTTGTTCATGTACAATGTTCTGAATTGGCCTTCCTCTTGGCTTGTTCATGTACAATGTTCTGAAAACAGAAATGCTAAATTGTACAATATTAGAGCCTCTCTCAGCTCTTCTCTTTTGGATATGGTGTGTTTTTATGTTTGCTGTAATTTCAATCCAATCCGTTTACTAGAATTTTGGGCTTGGCTTTAGTATGGAATGCAGGCATTTGTGGAAATATTAGAGGGAATGCAGGCATTTGTTGAAATATTAGAGGGGACGTGACATAATTTAAATGATAAGATTGAACTGGTTGGTAATTGAAAAGTGTAGTGTAATCATAGCTAATTGAAAAGTTCAAATCTCATTGAGTACAATGACCTGTTGTGGTGGCAGCTAGAGGGGCGGATTCCCCTTTCCCGTGAGTCTGCTCTTGCTAAAATCATAGGAAATCATAGGAATTTAGTATACCCGACTTGCAGGTGGTTATGCTCTTGGTATTATAGTGGCAATGCTCTTGGTGTTATAGTGGCAGCTATGAGGTTTGATCCTGGGTCTCCCCTAGATTAGGCCTGGCAATTACCGATTCACCGTGTGGTTAAAAAAAAAAAAAAAATCATAGCTAATTGAAAAGTGTAGTGTAATCATAGCTGGTTAGATTTGCTTTATTTTTTTTGTTTTTCTAGATTTTATATAGCACTTTATTATTAACTATATTAAAAATTAGCAATTGTTTTTAAAAGTGTAAAGATACATTGAAGGTGTGGAAGATTTGGGAAGATTTGTCTTATAGTTATGTATACAACATCCTAAATAAATTATCACCAAAATATGTACATTGTGGTAATCCATTAATATATTTGTTTCTATTGATTGCATGTGGATTACTAAGATAAAAATGTGAAAATTCTGATTTTTAAGATATATATACTTGTAATCTATACAAGTTTAGAACCACCACTTCAAATCTCATTTCTAATGGGTGAGTATATGTTAGGGTATAATTCAAATTCAAAATAGTAAAAATTAGTAATTTTTTTTAAAAGTGTAAAAATACATTGAAGGTGTGGAAGATTTGGGAAGATTTGTCTTATAGTTATGCATATGACATTTTAAATGAATTATCGTCAAAATATGTGAATTCTTGTCAAGATTTGGGAAGTTTTGTCTTATAGTTATTCATACAACATCCTAAATAAATTATCACCAAAATATGTGAATTGTGGTAATCCATTAATATATTTGTTGCTATTACTAAGATAAAAATGTGCATGTACATTACTAAGATAAAAATGTGCATGTGCATTACTAATATAAAAACTGAAAATCCTGATTTTTAAGATATATATACTTGTAACCTATACAAGTTTAGAACCACCACTTCAAACATATAATATTTCAGGGATCCACAATAAATAAACAAAGCAAAATTATAATTTATGCTGCAAACGTACAGGGAATTACAGGGAATTAAATATTACAGGGAATTAAATATCCTGAGTAGAAGCATTGAATAGCTTTTAAATATCTTGAGCACAAGCATTGAATAACTTTTGAAATATAATTAGTGTACCAAAATATTGGAAAACAATCTAGGATGGAATTTCAAGGTGTGTAAACATAGATAACAACGAATTTTCAATGTGTATGAATTTTTATAATGAACAACATTTCTAAAAAAATGAATAATATGTGTATGAATTTTTATAATGAACAACATTTCTAAAAACAAGTGTGAACTTTTATAATGAATAACATTTCTAAAAACAGCGTCTACAATCTCTATAATATACGAGTTTTTAAAGTTTTTTTTTTT
>APFE031402529.1:72428-102048 GCA_000404065.3 Pinus taeda | reverse complement strand
CTTAAGTTCATTATATTGATGTTTAAACATTTATCACTTGTTTTTGTGCTAAACAGTAAAGCCAATCCACTATTTTATAAGGATTAATGATGATTAAGATTATCTAATTAAATTGCATAGATATTCTATGATAGAATCTCCATCACAAAGTTGATATAGGTTCGATCTATAAATGATTTCTTCATCATCCATGGATATATTGAGTGTTTCTCAACTACACTTGGGCATTCAAATCATTAACATTAGTTCTTATTATCAGAAGAAATTTTGGCGTAAATCACATTCAGAAAATCATTGCCGACGCGTTTCGGATTTACGCCAAAACTTCTTCTGATAATTGTTATGGATCACAGAAGCCTCAATTCAACCATTAGTTCTTATGTAAAAGAGTTATAACTAAACTAAGCTATACTCTTAAACCTAAAAAGGAAACTCTAGGAAATACTTATTGGCTTTTCTTGAATAAATTAATATAAATATAAAATCTTATTTTAAAAACAAACATGAAAATAAAAGGTATGGTAGGCTGCTTCGCTTAACCTGGGCATAAAGTGGAATTCAATGTAAAATAGGTTAAGTCATAAAACGAATAGCGACCCATTTAAAACCAACTCAGTATTGTACAATTATATTGATGGGCTAAAATTTAAATGGTAAAGGGTATGGCGGTTCTAAAGGGGAATCACACAATCTTTGAATGAAAATTTTGCAAATATTGTATAACAGTTAGAACAAGAAGTATTATGCTTGCTAATTTAAGAAAACCATTGAACAAAAAAAAATCCAAGCTATTTCCCATAATATCATCAATACCATAATAAATTATCTAAATATAATGGAGGGATGAGTGATGTACCTACTTGGAAGATTATCTTATTAGACTAGAGTAGATCTAGCAAATTCAACTTCTCATTTCATTTATGTTGGGTGATCATGTGCTATCTTTTCTTTTGTTTCTAATGGAGATCTAAAAATGATTTACTTGGTTTCTTCTACCATTAATATTTATGTATAGAAATTATTAATTCAATATTGTTCAAGGTTTGTAAATGAAATATTTATATACTTCTTCATTTTAAAATAGAAACATAATTGTGGTAAAAAAGTGTTGTCCTCAAAGCTTGAGTAGTTTTGGATGCTTCTGTATAAAATATGGGGGCTACATGGGCACACTAATAACAATAAGGGAGTACACTAACAACAAAAATAAAGGGGCTACACTTGTATTATAGGGACCTAACATGCCCCTCTCCTGCAAAAAAGTGTTATCCTCAACGCTTGAGTAGTTCTAGATGCTTTTGTATAAAATTCTCATCCTCCCATGTGGAATATTTAGTGGGTAATTTCTTCCACTTAATGAGATATTCTAAAATTTATTGATTCCATAGTTTTCAGGTTCTTATTTCTGTGACTACCTTAGGATCAAATATTATTTTTCCTTCTTCAATGGGAAACTTCATTTACATTACATAAATGAATAAGTATTGGATGATACAAATGACAATACCATCTTTGAATATCTAGGAGTCTAAGGGGTCACAATATAATCAAATTCTACATAACAATAATAATGTAATAACAATACTGGGATTCTATGGGGCACAAGAATAACAATATGTGGGCTACATGGGCACAATAATGACAATAAAGGGGGGTACACTAGCAATAACAATAAGGGTGATAAACTAGTATTATAGGGACCTAGCATGCCCCTCTCCTTCCAAAACATTTTGTCCTCGATGCTTGAGTAGTCCTAGATGCTTTTGTATAAATTTTTCATCCTCCCATGTGGAATCTTTATTGGTCAATTTCTTCGAGTTAATGAGATACTCTAAAACTGATCGACTTTGTAGCTATATTGTTCTTGTTTATGTTTGCTTCAAGCTAAAATATGATTTTTCCTTCTTTGTCAAGTTTTCACAATGCTATTATAATTAGAAGCTTGTCACCAATAACCTTCTTTAGGCATGAAACATGGAAACCTAGTTGTACTTGAGAAGACGCTGGTAGCTCCAATTTGTATGCCATAGTACAAATAATTTGCAACACCTTGTAAGGAAAATAGTAGTTGGATGATAATTTATTATACCTCTTAGCTTGCTTGAGAGACATTTATTGGTATGGTTGTAGATGTAAAAACACTGAGTCACCTACATAAAAAATTATTTCACTATGATGTTGATCTGCCCGTTGTTTCATTCAATTTTACACCATAGTGAGGTTATCCTTTAAGAGTTGGAGAACTTGTTATTGATGCTCAATGTGATATTCCACAACTTGAACCTTAGAATTTTCTCTTAAATATGATGTGATGGATGGTGGATGATATCCTTAAAGTGCCATAAATGGGGTCATTTTTGGTGTAGTGTGGAAGGAAGTATTATACCACCATTCAACTAGAGGTAACCAATTGATCCATCGTGTTTTTTTATCAGATACAAAGAAACAAATATATCCTTCCATACATCCATTCACTATCTTAGTTTTCCCATACAATTGAGGATGATAAGAAGAGCTATGAGCTAATTGAGTAATAAGACAAGAAAATAATTCCATCCAAAAATTTCTAGTGAAAACGGGATCTGTGTCACTTATTATAATCTTGGAATTTTTATGAAGCTTTTGAATTGTTCACTTAAATGTAGTAGAAAATATATTAGCTTTAAAAGGATGATATAATGCACAAAAGTGTGCATACTTTGTAATTTTATCAACTACTAGCATGGTGACACTCTTTCCTTCAGGCTTGGGTAAACCTGTGATAAAATCCATTGAGACCTCCTCCCAATGCTGACTAGGAATGGCTAAAGGTTTTAGCAGACCTGGGGTATTAATTATCTCAACTTTATTTTGTTGGAAAATCAAACATTCTTCCACAAAATTTTGAATATCAAATTTAAGGCCATGCTATTAAAATTTCTTCTTGACCCTATGGTAAGCTTTTTACAATCCCGAGTGCCCTTATAAGGGATAGGTGTGCAATTCCAAAACAATCTCTTGTTTGAGTTGGGAATTCTTACAAAGATATAAGCGATATTTGTACCATAATGAACCATTTTTATAGTTAAATGTATTAGATGTACCTGGATATTGCTGCAAATTTTGAATGGGTGTCTAAACCTCTTCATCATTCTTTCACTCATCCCCTACTTCCTTTATCCACTCAACTTGGATAATATAAATGCAATAAAGAAATGCTTCCACATCCCCATCCTTGCTTGAGAGTGCATATGCAACAAAATTTTGTTTCCATTTTTTGTAGACGATTTCAAAGTCATAACCCATCCTCTTTCTCACCCATTTTTACTGCTCTTCTAAAGATAATATTTGTCCCAAAAATTATTTAAGACTATCATGATTTGTTTTTACCTTGAAGATCTTCCCATTATGTAACGTCGCCATTTAATTAGTGCATGTAGTATTGCTAACATTTCCTTCTCATAAATAGGTTTTTGTAAATAATTTCCTTTGATTGGAATGTTTTCAAAAGAAATGGGTCTTCCTTCTTGCATTAAAGAAACACCAATTCCATTTCCTAAGATATCACATTCCACAATAAAGATTTTTGTGAAGTTTGGCCTAGCTAAGACTGCTTCTTGACACATTTCCTCTTTTAGATGTTCAAAGTCCTTAGTTACTTATGAAGTCCAAAAAAATGCATCTTTATTCAGTAACGATGTTAGACGTGTCATTATTCTCCTATAATTCTTAACAAACATGCGATAACACTTTGTCAACTTGAGAAATCCTCGAAGGTGATTTATGGTTGTGGGAATTTCCCATTCATTAATGGATTTAATATTTTTAGGGTGTACCTTAACACTATCATGAGGTACAATATAACTCAAATATTCCACCTCCTATACTCTACAGAAACATTTGGATATTTTTTAATATAATTGTTTCTCCTCTAATAGTTTGAGCACCCTATCAACATGTTGAACATCATCCTTCCAAGTCTTGTTGTAGATTAAGATATCATCAAAAAGTACTAACACAAATTTTCTAAGTAAGGGTTTGAAAATTGAATTCATCAAACCTTGAAATGTGGAAGGTGCTTTAGTAAGACCAAAAGGAATGATCAAAAATTCATAATGACCCTCATGAGTTCTGAATTCTATTTTCAGAATGTATTTAGACTCAATTCTAATTTTATGATATCCTGAACAAATATCCAACTTGGTGAACTAAAATTTTCCATGTAATTCATCCAACAATTCGTCAATGGCACGAATGGGACATTTATCTTTAATAGTGAGCTTGTTGAGCTCCCTATAATCTAGAAACATACACCATGGTCCATCATTATTGTTCACCAATACTATTGGAGTATATAAATAACTTTGAATAGGTTGAATTATACCAACCTCTATCATTTGTGTAACCATATGTTAAATTTCACTCTTTTGGACATAAGGATATTTGTAAGGCTTGATGTTTGGAAGAACACTTCTTGGAATCAATGAATAAAGTGATCATGACCAAAAATAGGTAGGAGGCCCATTGGAGTCTCAAACGCCCTTGAATTATTGTCCAAGACTTTTTGGAGATAAGAAGAAATAGATGATTTTGATGTTTGAACATCTAGTGAGCATAATTTTGTAATTATGCCACATTTTTCTTTATTCAAACTATTTTTTGTGTCATTAGAGGCAATTGTCCATTAATTAAATATAAATAAATGAAAATGTATAAAGAGAAATCACATATTTAAATTAATTTAAACATCTATAGTTCATATATAGATTAAAATACTTTCTTTCTTCTCTAGTGTACGTAGTAGTAGTGAATAGGATAATTATGTGCCCATACACCAGGTTGAATGAAATGATTGCATATTATTTTCCTTTCCCTAATATATAAATATTGGTTTTCCCAATTGGAGTAGGATATATCAATTATTTCACCAAATTATGATTATGTCTCATATAGTATACAAGAAGTTAGAAAATATTTATTAATTTTGATTAACTGCTATAAATGTAGTATGCTTGAATTAGTGGACTCATTTTTTAGCACACCACTGTTTTACAAGAAATATATATTGAATAATTTTCTTAACTGATAATTAATGCTAAACATATTATTTGTTGCTATATTGTTCAGAGGAAAGGAAATATTATATAGATATAAGATAATGAAAATAAATTGACTATTGAAAACATGTAACTAACTTGGAATCAAATTCAAATCCATGTAAAACACCACATACATATAAATAACAAATTGAAACAAAAAAACATAAAAATATGGACAATTATTTTATTAAATATTATCTTAAAAATAAATGAAAAAGAATCCATAATTTATTTGAATTGGTTATATTCTATCCTCCTTTACAAACAATATTCCTTTCAGAGAAAAATACATCTCTTTATACAAACAATGTTGTATCTCAAAGAAAATTACTCTCCCATAAATAAAGCCTCACATTAACTATCATTAAATTAAACATAGGGAATACTATTAAAAAAATATATAATTTTAAATATATATTTACGTGGGGTCATATTTTAGCCATTATTTGTTATAAAAATGTCAAGAAGTTCACTACCATACATAGATAGGAATATCACAGAATGAAAACAATACACCTTTCAAATAGTTCAACCTTGGGGTTTTCAATACATGTTTCACACTCGTTTTCTAATGATGTAAAGTTTGGGGTTTTGGATACATGATTCACATTCATTCTATGATGTAAAGTTTTGGATACATGATCCACATTCATTTTGGAATGATTTTGAAGATCATATTATGATCATCTATATTTCATATTCATAAATTACTGAGAAATATGAAATATTCTACTTTTCTCTAGTGTCTCACTAGTTATTGAAGTTTCAACAACCTCCAAATTGAGCTAGTAATTCAAATTTTTTCTTATATATTTCTTCAAAAATACATTATATTGATGTTTAACCATTTATCAATGGTTTTTTTTCCTAAATAGTAATGCTGATCTACTATTTTATGAGGATTAATAATGATGAAGCATATTCTTTAAATTGTCTAGAAATTTTATGCTAACATCTTCATCACAATGTTGATATAGATTTGATATATAAATGATTTTTTCATCATGCATTGATATATTGAGTGTTTCTCAACTACTCTTGAGAATTAAGATCATTAATATTAGTTCTAACTAAACTAAGTTATCCTCTTAAACTGAAAAAATAAACTCTAGTAAATACTTATTGTCTTTTCTTAAAGAAATTAAGATAAAAGAAAATATTATTTTAAGAGCAAACATGAAAATAAAAGATATGTTACTCTTATCTTAATATGACATAAGTTGATTAAATGAAAAATAGGTGAAGTCATAAAAGTAATGCAACCATTTAGCCAACACAATATTTTAAAATATATGATGGCATTATGTAGGTATGTTCTAATGGGGAATCATTCAATCTTTGAATGAAAGAATTGAAAAATTGTATTACAAGTTAGAATAACAATTATTATGCTTGCTAATTTAAGAAAACCATTGAACAAAATAAAAATCCAAGTTATTTCCCATAATATCTTATTAGACTAGAGTAAATCTAGAAAATACAACCTCATTTCATTTTCTGTTGGGCAATCCATTGCTAATCTTTTCTTATGTTTCGAATAGAGATTCTAAAAATTCTTTCACTTCTCTACTATCAGTAATATTATTATAGAAATTATTTAATTCAAGATTGTCAGGTTAAATAAATTTATTTCATTTTTAAAATAGAAACTTAATTGTGATTTAAAAATGATATTTCATTATATTCCAAAATTTTAGTTTGAAGGAAATTTGGAAATTTAAATTTATATCTACTATTACTATATATATTTTTATATATCTCTCAATTATAATTTTTACATACTGTCTTTTCATTACTTATTATTCTCTTTTTTCTTGAAATTAACAAAACAAACTCTAATGTATAGATAAGTGATTAGATTTATCAAACAAATTTATGTAAAACAAATATGTTTTAGACTCTAAAAATGTTCTACATATCTATCATCAAAATTACTAATATCCAATCTAATTAATCCAAAAACTTCATTAATACTGTTATTCACTAACAAATTTTTTATATTATATATAAATATATATATATATATTATATATATATAATTGATAAGTTATTACTTCATTTCAGAAATCTCAAATTAAAAATTCGAAAAGAAATAAAAAATCTATTTTAAAAAACTTGCTACAACCTATTTTACAACATTAAATCTCTATGATATATAATATATATAAAATCAACCGCTGATATGACAGTGCATCAGAAAACAATTTACATGGAAAACATATAAACAACTTCACATCCAACTTAAGAAGTAGTGATATATATATTTATGTAAGAAACTGAAGAAAATACCAAGCCAGACCTATTATATCAATATCTTAAAAA
Source organism: Pinus taeda (assembly GCA_000404065.3). Classification (NCBI taxonomy): domain Eukaryota; kingdom Viridiplantae; phylum Streptophyta; class Pinopsida; order Pinales; family Pinaceae; genus Pinus; species Pinus taeda. The sequence goes on along the minus strand of APFE031402529.1, from coordinate 94,648 downwards.
ACTATATCAGGACAGCAGCTAATGAATATCCTATCCTCCCATGGCACTTTACTCAACACCAATAGTCCAGACTCCAAAAAATAAGCGAGGAAGCCAGGCATATCAATAATAACTTGAAAAACGATATCAATAATAGTATCTAATGAAATTCTCCCGGTGGTTAACACACATAGTCCACTCTATAGATAAAGTATTTAGCAATTTCAAATCCTGCTCCGATAGTCACGGTTAGAAAGTTGTACTCTCCGGGCGAAAGATAATTAGTATCCAAAGGTTCAAGCTGTGGGGTATATCCATCCCCAGGATTTGCGGGAAAGAGCTCCACAAGTATGTTTTCAGCTATACAAGATGCACACATATTTTGCAGCACATATACATATGGCCGGGAAATGAATTATCTTGTCTCACCGTCACTGTACATCCATTTTGGCCACCCACCTCGTTGGGATGAATACCTAAAACCAATCCCCCATCCACAAAAAAACATAGCTATAATTTCAGGTCGGCTTATATTGAAATTACGAACGAATGGTTGTTTTAATTTTAAAATTACGAACTTCTATTTTTAACATTCTGCTAATAAAAAATATCTTAAGCTAGGTACTGCTAAAACAAAATATCATAACAAAATGAGCGTATAAAAAACCCTAAACGTACCAGCTTAAAAAAACAGCGAAATAAGAATTAAGAAGATAGGCGTACCAGCTGGTCTGATTGCTGTGACAAGAAGACCACTCCCGACCATAACCAAAAACAAAACAGTAAATTGAAGTTGGTATTTCATTTTGGCAAACTTCCGCTTGATTAACTTAGATGCTCTCTTTCACAAATAATACAGGCTTCCATGGAATAATTTTAGTTTATACAAATAACTTAAATAGGTTTTAATTCTCTGAACTAACTCTTAAATATATCTCATGATCCCTAACATATCTAGGGATTTTTAGTTTATACAAATAACTTAAATAGGTTTTAATTCTCTGAACTAACTCCTAAATATATCTCATGATCCCTAACATATCTAATCTAATATCTAGGGATTTTTAGTTTATACCAATAACTTAAATAGGTTTTAATTCCCTGAACTAACTCCTAAATATATCTCATGATCCCTAACATATCTAATCTAATATCTTATCCCTAGATAAGAGCTAACTAATCCATAATCCTCTCAAACCTTCCACAATAATTTGTAATTTTCTACTATTTACAATAATTTTTATTTTTTCTTTAAAACTATATAAAAATACAATAATTAATTAAATACAAACAACCTCCTCTAGTAAACCATTGACCTAGGTGAGATGCACCTCCATCACTAAGTCTTTCTCTTTTTAAACTTGTGATCTTTTAGGACAAAACACATGCTCTTAAACATTAGGCTCACTCAAGTTGTATCCATTAGACTCACTCAAGATAATAATTAAGTTAAATTTAAGTCATAGTGAGTTTATTCCCTAATAAAAAAAATTGAATTTAGTATTAGTGGGTATTAATGTATGTGATGAGTGAGAATTGTTTAGACATCTTAGTTGAAAATTTAGTTCCTCAAAAGTGGTTTTTCTATTAACAACTGATTTCAATTTTCATTACTATTATAAAAATATTATAATTTATTTTATATAATAATAATACTAATTAAAGGTCAAGATTCAACCAACTACAACTTTATTTGAAATATATTCATATAAATTAATTTAATTAATTACTGATTTGAGGCTCGGAGATCTATTTTGTGTGTTATTATCTTTCGTTAATTAAGTTTTTGGTATTAAAGGGTTTTAAATTATGATACAAGGGACAACTATATCTATATTTTGTGTGGTATTATCTTTGGCAGTCATCCATTCATGTTTTTGGAATGGACTTTTTCAACCATCCTCTATGGTTCATCATGAGTATAGATCCATCACTTAATTAAGTTTCTGGATTTAAAGGGTTTTAAATAATGATATAAGGGACAATTATATTTTATTTTTATGTGGTAAATTTTTTCTAGAAAACTCATATAAAATACTTAAAAGTTAGCAAAATTTATTGCTTTTAAGACAACCTAAATAAATAATTTTTGAAAAAAATAAATAAATAAAGTAGCTATTTTCATTAAAAAAATTGAGTAATAAAATTTTTTGGGTTATTTTTTCTTTTTTTTGTTAACTAGGTTGAGTCAAATGAAATGGAAGTGTTCCTAACAATCTACCTACTCATAGAATGTTATCAAGAATATTTTGCCAAACTTACTAAGCTTAAACACTCTTTAGAATAATATAATTCTCGTGAAATTGACCTTTATTCTTAACCTATCCCTTTCTCATAATACTTCATATAATCATAATATATCAATATTATAGATGAGCATTAATTCCATTGGTAAGTGTCAGTATTGCAGCAAGAATGCTGCAACTCGTGGGTTGCCAACTTTACTTTTATCAACTGGTAGTTCGTAAACAAACTTGGAAGCGTCAGCACTATATCCACAAGTACTAGTTCTCACTACAAGTTGTCACTTGGTCAGTAGGCGTGACATCACTAGGAGCTCAAGCCAACTTCTATAGATTTCAGAAGAAGCTCTATGTATGATGAAAGGAAAGAAAGATTACTCTATAGATGCTATTCTAACTGCAGAAAGGAGAAGGACTTGAATGTAAAGCAAAACCTAGTAAACCCTAATTAACAAGCTAATTCTACTTTTGCCAAAAACACTATGGAAACCATGAAAGAAATCCCATTACCTATTCAAGGAAATAAATAACATCTAACCATGCTATATCTAGAAGTAAATAAGAAAAAAACATATTTTTGGATTTTTATGTGTTTTTGTGGGAATTTAACATGCATCTAATTTATTTTGTGTGAGTGTGGTAGCGAATAGGTGGCATTGGAGGGCGGTTTTGGAGCTTGGGAGGATGTAGGATGGTGTGAATGGGTCTTAGGAGGCCTTAGGTGGCCTTCTGGAGGCTTTTCCCACAATTGGAATTCAAAAGAAAGCCTAGAGGAAAAACTACAGGAGGACGCAGGAGAACTACAAGAGGAAAATAGTGAAACTACAGGAGGCCTACAAGAGGAGGCCAAGAGTAATTTTCGTTGTTTTGAGAGTGTGAGAGTGGGTGGAAAAGGTGTATGGAGGTTGGAATGAGGTGTTAGGGCACCTAAGGTCTACCATGAGTCACCAAGAGAGACAAAGATGATTGGGTTTGCTCAAGGAGAGAGGAAGAAGTTCTATGAAAAATGAAGGAAACTAGGGAAAAATTGAGGCGAGGCTTGAGAGACCTATAGGGCATGGATCAGACAGAGGGTATGATTGTTGGTAAGCTGGCCTACTGCTGGAAGAGGTCTGCTGCATTGAAACTGACAGTCAACTAATAAAATCAAGTAAAAAATGAAATGGTTGCATCCTAGGAAAAATAGAGTTTTGCATAAAAATGGCCTAAACTATGATGTATAGAAGGAAGTGTTGGGAAATACTATAAGGAAGGAAACCATACAAGAGGACTATCGTAAATCGGAAAGTGAGCATGATAAAGAAGATCTAAATCAAAGCAAAACTGAGCTATCAACCTACTAAAGAGCTGCAAACACTAGAAGTCCTAAGAATGAGGAAAATGTGTGTTTTTGGGGTAGCAAGAGAGTCTTTGCCTCAAATCATGGTCCCAGAAGGAGGAAGAGAGGCAAAAGCACTGTTTCTAGCCTTTTGAATCTTCTTTGATCACTGCTTAACCTACTAAAAAAAGCATAAATGGAAGCAAACGACTAAATCATCAAAAACAACCTATTCTTAACAATAAGAAAAATACATCTAACAGCAAATTAATCTATAAACTGAGGTAGAGCATACAAATAAAAGTAAATAAAAGCTTGGCTACTTGTATTGGGCCCTAACCCAAGAGCTTCAACCCTCTGAGGTAACTTTGTGCTAGCTCAAAAAGGATTCCATCTTCATTATCAAAAAATAGCAAGATTGCATAGAACTGTCATAAAATAGTAAGCTCGAAATTTGAGCAGAGTTTACACAAGCAAAAAAATCCAACCCTAGTGAGGCCTTAGGCCTCTCTACTTATACATCTAAAGCTACCAACAACTTCCTTAAAATCAGGAGCCTTGGCTCCCAAAACTCAAGATAACTATCAATCATCTTCCACTTGCTCGACTGCCTTCTAGTGCATGATTCAGCTACTTGTACTCTGAGCTGAATGAAGGGGAATTCAAAGTGATGAGTAATTAATGAGGGGGATTCCCTCCTATAAGTCCTCTTCTCTATCTACTTCGAGTTATTACTGTAATTTGACCACTTGATGCTTGACTTTGACCTCAAAATCCATCAATAATTTGCATTAAATACATGTTAGACAACATGGCATAATAACTAATTAAACTCACCCTATAAGCATAAATATAATTAGAAAATCATACAATAAGCTAAGATAATGGTTGATTTGGCTAGGTTAGGAGGTAAATAAGCCAAAATAATTACCCATTTATGAGGCTCATCATCACCCCCTATTGAAGGTGTTTCTCATCCTTTGAGCAACCTAGTGAATCTCTTTGTCTTTTATGGCCCTAGTGGTCTCCCTAGCATTCCAGGCTTATGATGTGGTCTGCTCATGTTCTCCATAGAATTTTACATTCTTGTCTATGTCCTTCCACTGCTCCTTCTCTTCTTCTTCTCTTCTACCTTCCAGCATGCCTAATATGAGTGGAGGACTAAATTTGAGGCCAATCCAGTTGACCTTCAGCCTTTGCATGGAGCGCTTGTAAATTGGCACTCTTTTTAATGCCTCCTTCAGCCTCATGGGGGAATGCTATTCCCTGATTTGCAAACTATGGCGTAGGGCGTTCCATATTCTCATGCATGCATGCACATTTTCCTCCCCAAGTAGCCTAAACATATCTTCAAAGTGTGCAATGGCTTGTTCTTGATTGTCTAGATATTTAGCGACAATTTGAGGGTCATTGGAAAACAGGTTGTGTGTGTTGATGAGTGCCATAGGATTTGATGGCTCAACTTTTATCATCAATGGTTCATTCTGCTCTTTTATTAACAATCTTTTCATTTCTGCTGCCCTCAATTCTTCATGTTTCATCCATGAGGCCATGGCCATTAATTGTAGATCCCCTAGCTTGGCATCGAGGTCCCACACATTGATGTCTGTGAGGGCCATGTTGTGTAGGTATAACTCTGCCATCTTTGCTTTTTCCTAAGGTGCTTTGGTCACACAAATCCATGAACTACCTGTAGTCTTAGAAAGGCATTGTGCCTCTTTGTGCCAAAGTTTTTATTTGGAATTGAAGCCATTGATCCTTCAGATAGAGGCCATAAGATTTGGTTGGTGTTTTGCATTGTAATTCTTCCATGGATAAGTTGGCCATGTACGCCAAATGAGTCTCTTTCTCCTGTAGCTATCTCCTTAGTAATACATTCTCATTTTCAAGATGGCTTTTTGTAATGGCTTCTCTATCTCTGAGAGCACTCAATTCTCTACCCATTTCCCTAAGTTTGTTTCCCCTGTGGCCAATATCCTCAACTCCATTAGACTTAGCTATTTGCATCCACCTATGTGCTCTCACTCTCTCTTTCTCCAATTCAAAAAACAGTGGAATTGTAAATTTTTGTGGGATTATCTTGCCTCCCTCAAGTAATCTGTAATAGGAGTCAAGATTAGGATTGGGGTCAGGTTCTTGTAGCTCTTGTGCTTCCTCTTTCATCCCTAGCTATCCTCCTATATTTTCCTCAAGTTTTTGTGTCTCCTATAGTTTGGACAGTGTCTCCTGTAGGACCGTTTCAACCTCCTATAGGTCTGGTTTGGGGTTCTGTAGAATTTCCTTTCCCTTCCATGTGGATGGTGAATCCTTAATGGTAATGGGAATCTTTGAGAAGGGCTGAGGTTTGCCTATTTTAATTCTTGTGCTCTTCCTTGCCCTGAAATACAAGGAGGTTTTTCCTTTCCTCTTCTGCTTCTGCTTGATTTTTGTACTAAGGGTAGTGAGGGCAGTTGCTGCTTCTCATTCCCAAGCTTTAGGGGACTCTTCTCTTTTCTCTACCCTCTCTGCCTCCTTTTCTCCCTCTTTTGTCTCTTTTTCTTCGTCCTGCTCTGTCCCTTCAACTCTCTTCTCCTCTATTTATTTACTTTCCTCCTCCCTCTCTTGCTCTGTTATACCACCAATGGCTTCATATTCTCCTCCTTATTGTTCTCCCTCCTCACTGACAACAAGACTCACATCATAAGTTAATTCCTTGATGTCATCCTTAGTTGTCATATTTCTGAAAACTTCCCATGCTATAGGGAGTGTAAGGGTATGGAGGGCTTCTTCTACTAGGATCTTGATTAGATCATGGTGAGCTAGATGTTGTGAATTTCCTTCTTGTACCTTGGTGTTGGAGTCAATGAGGGATTAAAGTAGAAAGTAAGGGATATTGAGCTTTTGATGTGTTGGGGTATTCATGCTATATCTTTATTCTTGGAGGATTCTGAAATGATATCCATAAATAATGTTGTGCCTCCCCTCATAAGAAATGTATTTGATAGCTTGGTAGCTAACATCATCCCAGGCATATCATATACTAGCCCTCCTAATTCCATTTTTGTCTTCAACAGGGGTTTCATTATCTTGGAAAAATTTCTTCTTGGCAGCCTGGCTAATGGGTTTCTCATCTTTACTCCAAGGCAGCCCAAGAGGAAGGGTAGTGACCCTTCTGATGAATTCAGGGGTTATTTCAATGGAGAGGCCTTTAATGGTTACAATGGCATGAGTTCTTGTGTGAGGGACCAGAGAGAGAGAAAATTCATGGGAAATTTCCTCATCAAACCCTCTAAATTTCTCAAAGAAATTCATCTAGTTTTCCCTTGTGAAGATTTATACCACTCGAGGATGTGCATGGAGTCTAGTGGAGTTAGTGGGATCTTTTCTCATAAACTCCCCTGTCATACTACCTATAATTCTTTTGAAAAAACATATATGGAGGTGGAGACAAAGGATTTTGAGTGAAATAGAAAAGCAGAGGGGACTATGTTTTTTTTTTTAAACAGGAAATTTTTCTATGTACTTCTACCCTCTTAAAGACTCATTTCATCTTCAATTTGAGACCAAATCTTTCATATATTGATATTCAACAGAGGGAATTCATGAAACCTACCTCTTCAGACTAAAATTCGTGCCAAAAATCACATTTCCTCCCTTCAAATGACTCACTGCCCCTCCTGTAGAAGCCCGCTATCCCTCTTGTATATTTCCTGCATGTGCTCAGGTAGAAAATGCTGAGAGAAAAAATATGGTGGAAATCAATCGATGATGATGGATATGAGGCTGTGGGGGCAAAAGAAGATTGATGTGTGGTTGAGTTATGAGGATAAATTGAAGAAAACATGGTGAGAATGAAGGGGATGAGTGCTCATTACTTTTTATGGCTATTTTTGGTTATGAGTGCTGAGATGGAAAGGTGTATGTTGGCACGATTAGGACTGTTGGTCCCCACCTGCTTGGTCATTATGACCCCCCCCGTAATCATCCCCTCATGACTGCACCGAAGTTAACTCTTCCTCTAACTACCTATCCTTGGCATCTTGTGCTTAAGTTGACTGTGCGTACATGTGGGTGACATCTCGGTTAAGTGGAGTCAACTAAATGAAGGTCGCCAAGTTAATTTGCCACCTTTTGATTTGAACCATCTCATTTCCTTCTTATGATTTCTAATTACACAAATGCAAACAAAGGAGTGACTTAGCTACTTACCTGTGATCCAAGTGTTTTTGTTGTGAGGTGTTGTGGCTTTCTCTGATGTGTGCCTTCTTTTCCCTTTATGCATGTTATCTCTGCTTGCTGATGTGTTGTTGTGTGCTTTTGTAGGTTCTTCATTTGCTAGAGTTGAGGTGCATGTGCCTTTTCAACCTACAGATGTGCACTCTTTTGCTACTGGAGTTGGACTTCCATGGGATCAGCTGCTACAGGAATTCCTATAGGAGCTCCTGTAACTGCTTCTCCCCTTGAAACTTCAGCTTTTCCCTGTGCTTGGAGCTCGAGAATGATGCTAGAGGTGGAGATGAATGATGGAGGGATAGTAAGTAAGGTTCAAGTAAGGTTAATGGTGCCTTTTCCTCCTTTTATTTTTGTTTTTTTTGTTTTTTTTCAAAATTGAAAAACTTTTTTCTTTTGTTTTTTTCTTGGACAGGGAAAAAAATAATGATTCTTGGAGTGTGATGCAGGCTTGGAAATGATGGCAAGGAGGCTTGAAGATGGTAAGAGGGATCATAGGTTCCTCATGAAGCTGTTCATGTCCCTCAAAATGCCTCCTGTAGACACTTTTGGCTCTTTGTAATTCCTACAGGAGCCTCCTATAGAAAACACAGAGCCTCCTGTAGAAAACACAGTTTTGAAAGAAGAGGTACAGTGGGGTGAAAGAGATGCCAAAAATGATGGAGGAAGGTGTGGAGAAGATGAGATGGATGCTAATATGAATGTCAGGGTTCCCTCGGCACTTTGTTTTGCTCCTTGTAGTCCTTCTTCAAACCTGCAATGCAATAAAAATTCATTTTTCTTTCTTTTTTTTTCTTTTTTTGAAAACAACTAGGGCGCCTCAGAGAGGTTTTGACCCTAATTACCTGCCTTGGGCACCACCAAGGGAGGTTTTCACCCAGGGATCTTATTCTTTCCCTTTGTTTTTCCTTTTTCTTTTTTTTTACATCACTGGGCCACTGCAGAAGAGGTTTTCAACCCAATGATGGGACTCAAGCGCCTCATGGAGGTTTTCACTTGAGTCCTTATTTTTCTCTTTTTTCTTCAGTGAGCGGGTGAACTGGAAGCTAAGACATGCTCCACTACCATCACTGTTTTATTCAAATCTTCAATAAACTCTCGCTTGGAGAGGGGTTTCTTGTAGACTTTCAACTGATGTCCATTGACAAGCATGGGTATGGCTTCATCACGAATGGTTTTGATCAGAACTGAACCATTGTCATTGCATTTCTCCACAATGTAGGGTCCCAGCCATCTTGTCCTCAGTTTTCATTTGAAATCCTTGTATCTTGAATCATAGATTAGTGCCCAATCTCCCTCTTGGAGTTGTTTCTCCCTGATATTTCTTTCATGCCATATATTTCTCTAAAGCTGAATTACCTCTGTATGGAGAAGGGTTTGAAATCTGTACTTATCCAATCCATTGGGTTGAAGTAATCTCTCCTTCTATGCATCGCTAAGGTCTAGGTCCACTTGAGCTACCATCCTTAAGGTATAGAATTCAAACTCTATTAACAGCAAAGCCTTCTTCCCATATACTAGTTCATAGGGTGTGAACCTAGTGGTGGTCTTCCATGTTGTGTTGTAGGCCCACTTGGCCTCAACTAATCTATCCACCTAGTCATTTGTATTGTTGCTCACTACCTTGGTTAGGATCTTTTCCAATGCTCTGTTGGTGACCTCCACTTGCCCATTGGCTTGTGGATGGTAAGGGGTGGAAGTTCTATGCTTGATCTTATGATGTGTGAGTAGGTCTTTGATCAGGCTGGAAGTGAACTCACTACCTTGGTTTGTGACCAACTCTCTCGGATACCCGAACTTGCAAAATATGTTTTCTCTCAAAAACTTAGCTACTTTTTCCTCTGTTTCTACTTTGATTACTTTTGTCTTTGCCCACTTTATCAGATATTCAGTGCACACAATGGTGTACTACTTCTACTTTGCAGGGGTAGGCCCCACAAAGTCCATGCCCCACTTCCCAAATGGCTCAAAGGTCACTTGAGGTTGCATGGCCATTTCATCCTTTGGAGTGGGTTTCCCCATCCTTTGACACCGATCACATTGGCTCGTGCATCTCCTCACATCCTAATGAAGAGTGGGCTAATAGTAGCCTACTTGCAATATCTTGAAGGCAGTTCTTTTTGCTGCAAAATGACCTTCACAAGGATTGTCATGACAGGTCAGGAGGATGCTAGAGACTTTCTCGTCCCTACTACATCTTCTCAAGATTTTATCTGGACCAAGTTTGAAGAGATTGCCTCTAATCCAGGTGAAAAGACCACTTTTCCTTACTATCTTGCTCTTCTCTTTTGAGGATAGGTGTGGTGGGAACTATGCTGAAACCAAGTAGTTTACTATATCAGTGAACCATGGAGAGAGTACTGATATAGAAATAGGTGTTCATTTGGCATTTGGTCATCTACCATTCCTTCTTCACATGTAGGAAAATTTACTCTAGTCAAAAAGTCGGCAACAACATTCTCTTTACCAGGCTTATTAATAATTGTCAAATCAAACTGTTGCAATAAAAGCAAGCATCTAATAAAGAGAGAATTTACATTTGGTTTGTTCATTATAAATCTAATTGTAGCATGATTTGTGTGCACAAAGGTTTGATAGCTTGTGATATAATGTCTGAATTTGTTTAAGGAATGCATGACAACTAGGAGTTCCTTCTCGGTCACTGTATAGTTAAACTCTGCCTTTGACAAGTTTTTGCTTACAAAGTATATGGCATAAGGTAAATTTCCTTCAGTTTGTCCTAAGGTTGCTCCTATCACCTTGTTTGAGGCATCTGTGTGAATGTGAAAAGGTAGGGCCCAGTTTGGGCCTTTGAGAATTGGGGAAATCACTAACTTGCTCTTCAAGGTATCTAGGGCTTCTTGACAGTTTTCTGACCACATGAACTCAACATCTTTGCCTAGGAGGCCAAAAAAAGGAGAGGCTAGCTTGCTGGAACCCTTTGGATGATGGTAATTTTGTTGGGGTCCACCTGTAGTCCTTATTGAGATATTTCATTGCCTAGCACAGTCCCTTCAGTCATAAAAAATTCACATTTTTCTGGACTGAGGGATAGGTTCATCTCAATACACTTATTTAGAATTTTTCCTAGGTTAGATAAAGCTTTGTGAAAGTCAGAGCCATAAAAAGTAAAATCATCCATGTATATTTCTACTGCATCATGAATCAGTTTAGAAAATATACTCAATAGCGCTCTTTGGAAAGTGGTTGGAGTATTGCACAAACCAAAAGGAAGGATCCAGTATGTGAACCCCAAGGACAAGTGAAAGTGGTCTTATCTTGGTCTTCTGGGCTGATTTGAATTTGATTTTACCCAGTAAACCCATCGAGGAAGGAGAAAAACGTTTTCCCTACTAGACCATCTAACACTTGATCTATGAAAGGTAAAGGAAAATCGTCCTTTTTAGTGGCTTTTTTCAATTCCCGATAGTTGACACAAATTCTCCACATACAATTTTTCTTTGGCACTAGCACCAAATGAGAGACGCATTCATTGTTAGAGATGGGATAGATTAATCCTACATCAAGAAATTTCTATAGTTATTCCTTAACAATATCTTTAAGTGCTGGGTTCATCCTCCTTTGAGGTTGCCTGACTGGCTTGCAACCTTCCTTGATGTATATATGATGAGTACATACTAAAGGGTACACTCCCTTCATCTCCTTATAATTCTAGGCGAAGGCATCTAGACGTTTTCCTGGTATGTTGCATAGCTCCTTCTTCTAGGAAGTAGATAGGGATGGATTTTTTTTCAATGTTATTCCTGGGCCGAACTCTATATTTTTAACATGGAGAGGAGTGGGTCAGCCACACAGAGATGAGTTGAGGGGTTGTTTTAGGTTTCCCTTACTATGTCTTCTAATGGTGATGCACTGGGACGTGGATTCTGAATCAAATTTTCAATCATATCATCCTCATATTGCGGTTCCCCCCCATGGAGATTTCTAATGTACAAAGTGGTGTAGAATAAGCTTCATCCTCATCCTCCTCCTCCAACCAGAGAGGTAGATCATGTTCTAGCAAGGGTTGAGCAGGAGGATATAGGGTTAATTGCTTGGACATGTGCCCATTGTTGGTGGATAAAGACCAATGGATCGTGGTAGATCCAGGTACTAAACCAACGGGAGTGACTGATGAAGAATGGAAGAATTTGGATCGGAAGGCAAAGAGCACAATACACTTATGTGTCTTAGATTCAGTATTGTTGAATGTATCAGGGGAAGCTATGGCAAAGGCTTTGTGAGACAAGTTAGGGAATTTGTACCATTATAAGTCTCCGGTGAATAAACTGTTCCTACAGAAAAAGCTGTATAACCTAAGGATGAAAGATGGAGACACGGTGATAGAGCATCTAAATGCATTTAATATTGTGGTAAGTTAGTTAGCATATGTTGATATTAAAATGGCAGATGAAGATAAGTGCATCAATTTGTTGTGTTCTCTACCAAATTCATGGGATCGTCTAGTTATTGCAATAGGTAATAATGCAATTGCCTTGCATTTTGATGAAATAGTCTCACCCTTGTTGATGGAGGAGTTGAGATGGAAAAATATGGAGAGCCAAAATGGTGATGCCTTGTCTGTATGAGGGTGAACCCAGAATAGAAACACAAATAAGTCACTGAGTGGGATATATAACTCTAAAGGGAGATCTAAATTTTCAGGAAAACTTGTAAAGGTGGTGTGCTGGAAATGTGGAAAGGAAGGGCACTAAAAAAGGGACTGTAAATCTAAAGCTCCTGACAAGGGAAAGAGATCTGGTCAAGCTCCTTCTGCAGAGGTGAAAACCAACTCAGATGAAGGTGGGGATGTGTACTTGGCTTCTTCAAGTACACATGTAGATCATGAGGCATGGTTGATTGACTCAGGAGCATCCTTTCACTTCACTCCCCATAGAGACTGGTTCTACGAGTATGAGAAATATGATGGTGGTGATGTCTTCTTCGGGGATGACAGGAAGGCTAGAATCGTTGGTCGTGGAAAAGTAAAGTTGAAGTTGTAAGGCGGAAGGGTTAGAACGCTTCTAGGTGTTCTACATATTCCTGCATTAACTAGAAATCTGATTTTTGTTAGCAAGTTGGATGATGCAGGTGTAAAAACAGTGTTTGAGAAGGATACCTGCAAGATGGTTCAGGGAGTACTGGTATTGATGCGGGGAGTTCAGATTGGAACTCTATACAAGCTGCCAGGTAGCACTGTTATTGATGGGTGCAATAGTACTATGGTTCCTGAAAGTGGAGCAGAAAATCTAGTGGTCTCTGGAGAGAAGACCATGTTGTGGCATCAAAGGCTTGGACATATTGGAGAAAAGGGCCTTCAGATACTTCATGGTAAGGATATGGTAGAAGGTATGAGTAATAGCCCTCTAGATTTTTATTTTTGTGAAAATTCTATATATGGGAAGAAAAATGGGGTGAGTTCCCCCTCTAGTAGTAAGAGGGAGAAACAGATATTAGAACTTGTGCACAGTGATGTGTTTGGACTTGTGAAGGTTCCATCACTGGTTAAGTCTATGTACTATGTATCATTTATAGATGAATTCTCAAGGAATACATGGATATATTTCCTTAAGAAGAAATCTAAATTCTTTGACATGTTGAAAGAATTTAAGGCTCTGGTGGAAAACTAGACAGAGAAGAAGATAAAGGTGCTAACGACATATAATGGTGGAGAGTTTTTCACTAAAGAATTTGAAGAATTCTGTAAGAAGTGTGGTATAGCATAGCGGAAGACTACTCCATATACACCTCAGCAAAATGGACTTGTAGAAATAATGAATAATAAAATGATGGAAAGGCCAAGAAGCATGCTCAGTGGTGCCGGGTTAGGACAAGAATTTTAGGCAAAGGCGATGGATACTACATGTTACCTAGTCAACAGATCACCTTCATTAGCGTTGGAGGATAAGACTCCACAAGAGGTATGGACTGGTAAGAAACCCTCTCTTTCACATTTCAGGGTATTTAGATGTGATGCATATATACATGTTCCAAAGGAGAAACGAACCAAGTTGGATAGTAAATCTGGCTAGTGCATCTTTATTGGGTATAAGGATGGTTTAAAGGGTTATAAGCTTTGGCACCCAGTCACATGGAAGGTTGTGTACAACTGAGATGTGGTGTTCATAGAGGTGAAAGATGTTATTAAACATGAAGTCCAACAAAAGGAACCTAAGAAGATAGAGTTTGAGCTAAAGGAGGAAGAATCAAACTCTATAGCAGAGGAGGAATCAGAAGATGAAGAGCCACAAACTCTGGCTGCGAGAAGATCAGTTCGAGAAAGAAGGCATCTTGAAAGGTATAGTCCATTTGCTTTCTGTTCAAATTTTGCTTTATCTATTACTGACGATGATCCCAAAACTATGAAGGAAGCAGTAGATTCAGAGGATGGAAAACTATGGAAAGAGGCCATGGTTGATGAAATGGCATCTTTACACAAAAATGAGGCTTAGGATTTGGTGGAGTTTTCAACTGGAAGGAAACCCATTGGTAGCAAATGGGTGTTCAAAAAGAAGACAAATGCAGAAGGAAAAGTGGAGAAATACAAAGCTCGGTTGGTAGCAAAAGGTTATTCCCAGGTGTCGGGAATTGATTTTGGTGATAGTTTTTCTCTTGTTGCCAAGGTAACTTCTATTAGATTACTCTTATCTATTGCTGCTGCTTTTGATTTTGAGGTAGAACAAATGGATGTGAAGATAACATTTCTTCATAGGGATCTGGAAGAGGAAATATACATGAAGCAACCTGAAGGCTTTGCAGTGAAGGGTAAGAAATAACTGGTATGCAAGTTAAAGAAGTCTCTGTATGGGTTAAAATAGTCACCAAGGATGTGGTATTAGAAATTGTATACATTTATACGGGGACTTAGCTTCACTAGAAACAAAGCACATCACTATGTGTATTTTAAATTAATTGGTGACCATGTTATTTATCTAGTCTTATATGTAGATGATATGTTGCTAGTTGGAAATGACAAACAAATTATCCAAGATTTGAAGACCCAATTGTCCTCCAAATTCAACATGAAAGATCTCGGTGCTGCAAACTATATTTTGGGCATGGAAATAAAAGAGATCGGGCAAAGAGGAAGCTCTGTTAAACCAAAGGAAGTGTCGAGACAATACGACAGAGGTTTAATATGCAAGATAGTAAACCGATGAAGGTTCCTATTCCTGTAGGTGTGAGGTTATCTGTTGAACAGTGTCCCAAGACACAAGAAGAGGAAGAGGACATGTCCCGTGTTCCATATGCAAGTGCAGTCGGTAGCTTGATGGATGCCATGGTCTGTACTAGACTAGACATTGCACATGGAGTGGGAGTATTGAGCAGGTTTATGTCAAAACCAGGGAAGGAGCACTGGACAGCAGTGAAGCGGGTTTTCAGGTATTTGCATGGCACTAGTGACTATGGTTTGTGCTACCAAGGAAGACCAAGATTGGATAGAGTGTTGGATATTCATGGCTTTGTTGATGTAGACTGGGTTGGAGATCTGGATCAGAGAAGATCTACACGTGGTTATGTGCTTAACCTATTTGGAGGTGCAGTATGTTGGATGAGTAAGAAACAATATATAGTGGCACTATCAACTACAGAGGCAGAATACATGGCAGCCACTCATGCAAGCAAGGAAGCAGTTTGGTTGTAGAGTTTGTGTTCAAGTATGGGGTTAGTACAGGAAGTTATAACAATAGAATATGATAGCCAAAGTGCAATTTTCTTGGTAAAGAACCCTGCATATCATTCAAAGTCAAAGAACATTGATGTTCAGTATCACTTTGTGAGGGATATGATAGAAGAAAAAAATGTGTTGATGGTAAAGGTGGACACTTTGAAGAATACTACAAATGCATTGACAAAATCTGTGAGCTTTGAGAAGTTCTCTTGGTGTAGAGAGACAATGGGCATTTCAGGGCTGAGAAAATGACTAAGATCTCTTGTGGCTCCTTGTGGAAAGAAAACAACAAGTGGGAGAATGTTGGGTTGTGTTATATTCTTTCCATGTAGTTAACATGGGGTTTGAAGGGCACCCGTAACCCCACTTTATGGGGTCCAGGGTAGTGCCTCGAAAAATTTTGGTTTTGGATCCTATGTTAGGTTGGGTGGACCTATCTATGGTTTTGTGCATGATTTTCACACATGTCTTTTGGACACGATGGTTTTTAGTCCATGGTATTGGACGCGATGGTTTTCAGTCCATGGTATTGGATACGATGGTTTTGGTTCCATGGTATTGGATGCTTCGGCATGTATAAATATGTATTGTAACATTGAAAGGAACATAATGAAAAATCAAGCTAGTAACCCGGTTTTGGGATCCAAGGGAAAATCTTTGTGTATATGTGTTATGATCTCACATTGTTTATTTTTTTTGTTTTAGAATTTATATGCAGGTAATTTCTATACGGGGTTAAAACCTACAATGTAGGCATCGGCTATAGCCAACCAGGGTCTTCCCAGAATTGGAGGATACCCAGTGAGCTTTTCCTTTCGTTGGAGAACTAAGAAATCAACAGGGTGCTCCCAAGAATCAATGGAGACCATCACATCTTCTGCAATCCCCTCAGGGGTCACCGTGGAGTAGTCTGCTAGCTGCAGCACTATCATGGTCTTCCTCAAGGAGCCTTGGAGATTAAGTTTGAGAATTGTGTCCTTTGTCATCACATTAATGGCAGCTCGTAGATCAATCAAGGTATGTGGGACCATTGTTCCATTGATGTGGACATCAACTACTAGGCTTCTAGGGTCTAGATATTTTAGACAGATTATTTGCCCCATCATCCGGTCAGATAGTTGTCCTATGACATTGATGGTTGGGGCATCTCTCTTGCGCCTTCCTCGATGCCAAAAGAACTTCTCTTTGATCAACCTATTGTAGATAGGCACATATTTTATGGCTTGGAGAAGTGGTATATTCACACATAAATGTTTCAATTCTCCCAGGAGTTATGTCTCTTCTGGGTTAGGTTGGATTGTCATGGAAAGTCTCTTAGGAAAGGGTGGATTTTCTTTAGGTTTTCTTTCCTCTTTATCTTCCTCAACCTCCTTGGGTGGAGGTTGGCTATCTGGGAGAACTTTCTCGAATTGCAAGTTAATTTCTTGAATTTCCACAACATAAGTTGGGCATGATGGTTCCCCACTATACACTTGCTAAGCCTGTCTGTTGTTCAGGTTCGGATTTGGTTGGGCAGGCATTTGGAGTTACCTTGGTGGAGCAAAAGGTAACGGTTGTGGTTGGGCAGGTGGTTGAGGCAGAAGAGTGGGAAAAGAGTTGTATTTGGGCCTCCACCCCTAATCAGATGCATTCCACTGAGTTTACAGTTGAGCATAGGGTTGAAATGAATGAATGGCTGGTTGGGCATGATATTGAGATGTGAAGGACCAAGGAGGAGATGTGGACTGGGAAGGATGAGTAAGGGGGGGCCCAAGAAGGTATGGAGGTGACTTGGTTGGGGATGTAGTATGCCTAAGATGTCCCTTGCATCCCCTGTTGGTATGGTTTAGGTCTAGGTGGCCTCCTTTGGTTTATGTAATATATCTATTCAGTGACTCCTTCGAACCCTTGCTATATAGTTTTAAGTCTGAGCAACGAAGGGCACTTATCTGTATCATGACATTCTTCATAGATTGAACAAACTTCTATATAATTTAATGGTCATTCATTCCTAGGATGCCTCCTAGTGCATCTAGGGAAAAAAATGGCCAAAGACCTCTCTATTTCCTCTTGTTTTCTTTTGATATGTAAGGTATCCATTTGCATGGTAAGAGTCGTAGCATCTCACTCTTGAAGTCTTCCAACATGCTTCCAATTTCACCTTTAATCGATGAATTGGAAGAAGAGGTCTTGGCTATGGGTTGAATCCCCCTACCTTTCTTTCTAGCTGCTCTAGAATGGTTTCTAAACACAATCTTTATGTCCTCATAGGAAAGTTGGTAAGTTTCTCCCCTGGCTAGTAGATGGAGGGTGTCTAAAATGTCTTCCTAAATTCCCCTAAGTAGGACCAACTTTAGAGACTTAGGGTCAAGTGTACACTCGACCCTTTTGTAACTGATCTGGAACCTCTCTTTATAGTCTTCTAGCGACTCATCACTTCCCATAGTCATTCAAAAGATTTCTTCTTTAGTTTCATTTGGCCTACAATAGTCTTGATACTTGTTGTTAAAGGCCCACTGCATATGAGCTATTTCTAGGTAATCGCATGAACCATCGCAGCACTACGTCCTTGAGAGTAGAAGGGAACAATTTCAACTTTTGCTCATCTTCTGCATAGTCATAAGTTTAAAAGATGATAGTAAACTCAAACAAGAAAGTGTCATGAACTTTTGTAGTCAGACCATGGAAGTGAGGTAGGGCTGAAGGATTTATGTTCTTCATTTTGGTGTCTCCATTGGTCTCCCAAATGGGGTAGGTGCCCTCTATTCTCTCTCCATTTCCCCTAACATTTCAATTTTCAGCCATTGGCCCCAGAGGAATGTGTTCTTCTTCTTCTTCCCTTATAGGTTCTTCAAATATGTCTGGTTATTCACCTAATGGCTCTTCTTGATTGCAGCCACTGAAGAAGAGAGAAGGTTGGCTGTGTGGAGCAGTGGGGGTGTTGGGCAAATTTTTTCCCAAGTTATCTCTACTCCTATGAGCCATGAAAGGAAATATTTTTGGTTGGATTTTTTTTCTTTTTCCCCACACTAAAATTACCTACATAAACTAAAATTGTGATTAAACAAAACAAATTGCAACTAGTTGAAATGAACTTGCTGAATGGAAATTTGCAGAATTGAAGAGCAAAGTAAGGAAATGTAGAATTGAAAGAAAAGATATGAGTAATCTATTGTTGCTGAAATAAACTATTAGCAGAATGTTGCAATAGGAAATAGAAGAAAGCAATAATCACAGAATACTCTGACGCTTTGCTGGCAATGATGCCAAAAAGTGGTGAGCGCTGGTATTGCAGCAAGAATGCTACAACTCTTGGGCTGCCAAATTTACTTTTATCAACCCGGTAGTTCATAACAAACTTGGAAGCGTCGGAACTATACGCCAAAGTACTAGTTCTCACTGCAAGTTTTCAGTTGGTTAGCTGGCACGAGATCACTAGGAGCTCAAGACAACTTGTATAGATTTCAAAAGAAGCTCTATGTATGATGAAAGGAAAGAAATATTACTCTACAGATGTTATTCTAACTGCAGAAAGGAGAAAGACTGGAATTTAAATCAAAACCTAGTAAACCCTAATTAACAAGCTAATTCTACTTTTGCAAACAACACTATTAAAACCATGAAAGAAATGTTATTACTTATTAAAGGAAGTAAACAACATCTAATCATGCTATTTCTAGAAGTAAATAAACAAAAAACATATTTTTTGATTTTTATGTGTTTTTATGTGAATTTAGCATGCATCTAATTTATTGTGTGTGAGTGTGGCAGCAAATAGGTGGCATTGGTGGGTGGTTTTAGAGCTTGGGAGGATGTTATATGGTGTGGATGGGTCTTAGGAGATCTTAGGTGGCCTTTTGGAGGATTTTCCCACACTCAGCCTTCAAAAGAAAGCCTACAGGAAAAACTACAGGAGGACACAGGAAAACTACAGGAGGAAAACAATAAAACTACAGGAGGCCTTCAAGAGGAGGCCGAGAGCAATTTTCACTATTTTGAGGGTGTGAGAGTGGGTATAAAAGGTGGATGGAGGTTGGAATGAGGTGTTAGGGTACCTAAGGTCTACCATGAGTCACCAAGAGAGAGAAAGATGATTGGGTTTTCTCAAGGAGAGAGGAAGAAGTTCTATGAAAAATGGAGGAAACTAGGGCATAATTGAGGTGAGGTTTGGGAGACCTATAGGGAATTGATTAGATGAATGATATGACTGTTGGTAATCTGGCCTAATACTGGAAGAGATTTGCTACATTGAAACTGACAATTAGCCAAGAAAATCAAGCAAGAAATTAAATGGGTGCATCCTAGGAAAAACAAATTTTTGCATAAAATTGGCCTAAACTATGATGTATAGAAGGAAATGCTGGGAAATGTTACAAGGAAGGAAAGCATGCAAGATTACTATTGTAAATCAAGAATTTAACATGATAAAGAAGACCTAAAGCAAAGAAAAAGTGGATTGTCAACCTACTAAAGAGTTGCAAACACTAGAAGTCCTAGGAATGAGGAAAATCTGTGTTTTTGGGGTAGCAAGAGAGTATTTGCCTCAAATCATGGTCCCAGAGGGAGGAAGAGAGGCCAAGGCATTGTTTCTAGCCTTTTGAATCTTCTCTGGTCAATGCCTAACCTACTACAGAAAGCGTAAATGGAAGAAATTGACTAAATCATCAAAAGAAACCTATTCTTAACCATAACAAAAATACATCTAATAACAAATTAATTTATAAACTGAAGTAAAGCATACAAATGCAAGTAAAGAGAAGCTTGGCTACTTGGATTGGGCCCTAACCCAAGAGCTTCATCCCTCCGAGGTAACTCAGTGCTAGCTCAAAAAGGATTCCATCTTCATTATAAAAAAAATAGAAAGATTATATAGAACTATCATAAAATAGTAAGCTCAAAATTTGAGTAGAGTTTACACAAGAGAAAAAATTCGACACTAGTGAGGCCCTAGGCCTCTCTACTTATACATCTGAAGCTACCAATAGCTTCCTTAAAATTAGGGAGGCTTGGCTCCTAAAACTCGAGATAACTATCAATCATCTTCCACTTGCTCTGTTGCCTTCTAGTGCATGATTCGACTGCTTGTACTCCGAGCTGAATGAAGGGGAATTCGAAGTGAGGAGTAAGAAATGAGGGGGATTTCCTCCTAAAGGTCCTATTCTCCATCTATTGAGTTATTGTTGCAATTTGGCCATTTGATCCTTAATGTTGACCTCGAATTCTATCAATAATATGCATTAAATACATGTTAGACAACATGGCATAATAACTAACTCAACTCACCCTATAAGTATAATTATAATTAGAAAATCATATAATAAGCTAAGAGAATTGTTGATTTGACTAGGTCACGATGTAAAATGAGCCCATATAATTACCCATTTATGAGGCTCATAAGCCATTATATTAATATTCTCTATATTATATGTTCAAAATGTTATGAAACCAGCTCACAAAAATATAGAAAAGATAGATCAACGCCTTAGAATTAAGTCTCTTTGTGGGGGAAACCTCCTTTACATTACACAAATGAATGATTCTTTGATGATTCAAGTGACAAAACCTCCTTTCTATATATAGGAGTCTAAGGAGTCACAATATAACCCAGCTGACCTAACAATAATAATATAAAGGCACAAAAATAACAAAACAGGGATTCTATGGGGCACAGTAATAACAATATGGGGACAATAGGGGCACAACAATATTAATAAGGGATACAACTACAATAGTAATGGGGTAATCACTAGTATTATAGGGGCCTAACATGCCCCTGTCCTTCAAAAAGCGTTGTCCTCAACGCTTAAGTAGTTCTGGATGCTTTTGTATAAAATTCTCATCCTCCCATGTGGAATCTTGAATAGATAAGTTCTTCCACTTATGAGATACTTCGAAATTGATCAATTTCATAGCTGTCGAGTTCTTGTTTCTGTGACCGCTTCCGGTTCCAATATAATTTTTCCTTCCTCGTCATGTTCTGGAAATATTGTTTGAATTGGGAGCTTGTAACCTATAACCTTCTTTAAACATGAAGCATGGAAAACTGGGTGCACTCGAGAAGCTACAGGAAGCTCCAATTTGTATGCCATAGTACCAATCTTTTGCAACACCTTGTACGGACCATCATACTTTGGTGATAATTTATTATCCTTCTTATCTTGCTTGAGGGACATTTGTTTATATGGTTGTAGCCATAGGAACGCCCAATCACCTACATCAAAACTTCTTTCATTGCGATATTGATCTGCCTATTGTTTCATTCTATTATGCTCCAACACGAGGTTATCCTTTAAGAGTTGGAGGAATTGTTGTTGATGCTCGATGTGATGTTCCACTACTTGAGCCTTAGAATTCTCTCTTAAATATGATGTGATGGATGGTGGCTGATATCCATAAATTACCATAAATGGGGTCATTTTTATTGTTGTATGGAAGGAAGTGTTATACCACCATTCAGCTAGAGGCAACCATTTGACCCATTGTGTCTATTTATCCTATACAAAGAAACGAAGATATCCTTCCAAACATTTGTTTACTATCTCAGTTTTCCCATCAAATTGAGGATGATAAGATCAGCTATGAGCTAACTAAGTACCGAGACAAGAAAATAATTATGTCCAAAAATTTCCAGTGAAAATGGGATCTTTGTCACTTACAATAATGGTTTCCATGTACCTTTTGAATTGTTTCCATAAATGCATTAGAAACTGTACTAGCTATAAATGGATGTGATAATGCAAAAAAGTGTGCATACTTGGTAAGTCTGTCAACTACCACCATGATGACACTCTTTCCCTCAGACTTGGGTAAACCTGTGATA
>APFE031402529.1:54138-71419 GCA_000404065.3 Pinus taeda | reverse complement strand
TTGAATTATCCCAGCCTCTAGCATTTCTGCAACCACACGTTCAATTTCACTCTTTTGGGCATAGGAATATCTGTATGGCCTGATGTTTGGCACTTCCTGGAATCAGATGAATAGCATGATCATGATCACGAATAGGTGGGAGACCTTTGGGAGTCTCAAATACCTTGGAATGATTGTCCAAGACTATTTGGAGATCTGGAGAAATAGATGATTCCGAAGTGGAAACATCTAGCAAACATAATTGTGCAGTTACACCTTTTTGTTCCTTTTTTAGAAGCTTTGTCATACAATTAGAGCTAATTATCTTTCCCAGTTTCCCTACAATACCTCTTAATACAACTTCCTTTCCTTCCATAGAAAATTTCATGAAAATTAAAAGCTATTGTACCCAAGGATTGTAGCCATTGGACTCCTAGTACAACATCAGCACCTCCCATTGGAATGGCAAGCATTGGGCTAGTCAATACATATTCTCCCATGGATAGCTTGACATTATGGCATTTTCCAGAGCAATTTATTGTTCCTCCATTTGCAATCATCACTTGACACTCTGGTGCTGGATATAGGAAGCAATTCAATTCTTTTGCTACGTTACAATGAAATTGTGGGTACTTCCCGAATCAATCAACACTATTACCTTTTTCTTCTTGATTTGTCATTCTATCTTAATGGTTTGAGGAGTGGTAATTCCTTCCAATGCATTACAAGATATGGTCAGATTCATTTCTTCTTTATCTAGGCTTGTTCCTGGAGTATATCCTCTTCTTTTGACCTTTCTTGCTCCTTTTCTTCTTCCCCTTCACAATCTATGCAGAATAATTTCTTCTCAACACACTTATGACCTTTAGTGTGTTTGCTATCACAACTATAACAAAGCCCTTTTGCTCTTTTTTCTTCCAATTATCGTGGTGTCAAACTTATATGTTGTTGAAGATTAGGGGCAACAACACTTCCATCTTTGTAGTTGTGAGTGGTATGCTTCCTGGTTGCCATAATTTTGCTTTCCATTTTTCTTGCTAACCTGAATGCCTTCTCTAATGAATCAGGTTCCCAAAGGCAAACATCATGTTGGATATTATTTTTTAAATTCCCTATGAACACATCAATCATATGCTCCTATGGAATATTTTTTACCCTTATGTTCAATTTTTGGAATTCCTCAATGTTCTCCATTATGGAACCCTTTTGTTTGAGACTTATCAATTGGCTAAAAAAAGTGTTGCTTTTTGTATCCTCATAATGTGCTATCAATTCTTCCATGAAAATTGCCCAAGTGATAATTTCTTTACGAGATGAAAGCCATCGGTACCATACAAACTGATTTGGTTCCAAATATAAAGTTGCAATATGTACCTTTTGTGTGTTTTGCACATTATTGAGATTGAAAACTTGCTCCATCTGTAATATCCATGTTGTGGGATCCTTGCCATCAAACTTCCTCATATTGGTTTTTGGAATATAGTGGGTCTTAGATCCAACATTAGAGTCTGTGAAATCATGATTAACATTTCTTTCATTCACATCATGAGTTTCCTTTACTACCCTTTCACCATTAGTAAGTATTTCTTGTACAAAATTTGTGAAATCTGTCTTCAAATCTGCCATGTTTGTCTTCAAATCTATCTTCAAATCTGCCATTTCTATCTTCAAATCTATCTTCAAATTGTCCATATTAGCTTCCACTCCATTTATCTTAGATTCCACACCATTTATCTTATCTTTTGTTAGCTTTTGTTAAAGTGACATTTTTTACACTTGGTCTTGTAATTTTGATATATCATGTAGCATTTCTTCCTCTTCTTCTTTAGTCATGCTAGAGCTTTTAGGTTTCTTACTAGGTGTTTGTATTTTCTTTCCTCGGGGCATCAGTTACCAATAATAATGCTCTACTATGCCCTTTCAATTCTTTCAAAATAATTGTTCAAACCAAGCTTAAGCAAAAAAATTAAAAAAATCTACACACCTTTTTTCACTTTGTAGGAGCTCAATATTGCCTCTGATGTATCTCTGTAATTTCAGATCATCTAGTTCTAAAATTATGAGTTGAAGTAGCCCTCTGTGTCCTCTTTCCAATGCCACCAGTCTGATCCAAATTTAATTCTCCAAGGAAGAGTTATGCCAAATCTCCCACAGTGACCTGATTATAGACTAGTTCAGTAAAGCGAACTTGTATGACATGCCATGTGTCCCTAATGCAACCTTTGGCTCTGAAAAATATATGTAATAAACTAAAATCTGTCTCATTTCTTTACCTTCTTACAAAACTTCAATCTGATGCTCAGAGAGAAAGTTGTGAGGATTTTCCCCAGGTCACTTGTTTGGAATGTAATTCAGGAATCTAAAAAAAGACCAACTTCCTCGGATCATATCTCTGCAAATATACAGCAAAAAGCTCTGAAATTCAGACCCCAAGGTGTTAGAACCTAAATCTACCTTAGGTTGAAGGAAGGAAAATTTTAGGGTAACCACAAACCATGCTCAGTCTAGTAGCTAGCCCTACCAGAACAGGAGAGGGTTCTCCTCGATTCATGCTCAGCGAATAGATAAACAATATGGTCTGAGATGACTTACAATGAATATTCATTTTAGGCTAGTTAAATAAATATGGAAACAAGAAGCAATTTTTGATAAATGACTAAGTTTCTGGGATGTATGGGACCAACGAATAGCAATGAGCAGAGAATTTAACACAAAGGCACAGATTACTTCGTGACGCAAGACAGGCAGAAAGTCTAGCAATTGAATTTGAAATAATGCAGAATGGAAAGGTTGTTTAGGAGGTTGAAAAGGGAATAAACACATGAATCCTTTTCAACAGAGGAAGAACACGGAACGTGAAACTTTCCCACAAGCAGAGTATTAAACATGAATTCTACCTTATCTTAGAAAATTTCACTGGAAATGAATATGAACGAACTATGAAACATAACGAAATACATATGAAACATAAAGAGAACACATTTGCTACACTCACACCACAAGAATCTCATGAACCAGAACCGTTGCCTTTCATTAATTCTCTGTCAAAATATACAATGAAGAGTTGAGTTTCTCTCCCACAGTCTCCCAGAAATTACAACCACACATTTGCAAATGGTTTGCATAAAATAAATATATTATGCCATTGGGAAATAGAATTACCAAGAGTTGGGGAGTTTTGCAAATGATTACGAACTCGAAATGGAAAGCCAACCATTAGTTACAGGTGCAGTGTTACAAAAATGACAAATGGCTTGGGTGACCGCTCGCCTTCCTTTGCCACTTGGATAGAAGCCAAACTCTTTAAACGTTTCCTTAGTTGCTGAAAAAAATATAGTGTAAATGAGCAGGCTCACTTAGAGAAAGTCGTGAATCGAAATGTCACGAAGCGGAAGTGATTTTGGCCTTTTTGTCTATATGCATCGCGCCCAAATCTATATGCACCATGCCACCTTGGAGGCGATTTTAAGGTACTGCTAGAGTCTAAATTGTGCCCAAGTGTGCTTGTTGGAACGCTTGGCCTATCTACTTTCCAACCCAAGTGGATTTTCTGAATTTGGTGCTCATTGGCCCCTCCAAAACTTCATTCTCCCAAGACTTCTTCCTTTGTGTCAAAATAGGGGCAGAGAGGTCATTTTTCGAGTGTTTTTGACCGCTAGGGACTCAAAACATGCCCAAACTTCTTGTCCATGCACTAGCAAGCATAATTTTCCACGCTGAATCCAAAAATGCAAGCCATTTATGATTTGGAGCTTCTAATCCTAAGTGTCGTGTCAGTGGCGCGGCGCACAGGGAGAAAAACCCTATGTTGTGCCCAAAAATTTGTCATGTGACCAAAATTGCCCCAAATTTTTTGAAATTTGGGCTGGAGGTTCCCTATGAAGTGCTATGCTAGGCCAAAGAGGCTCTAGCCAAGATTCACAAACGATATTTCTCCTTTTGTCTCTTTTCTCTTTTTGTCGCTTTGCTCAATTTTGCCTTCAAACTCCTTATCCGAGCCTTTGAACTCATGTTTCATGCCCTGTAGTGATAAACCATCCACCTCAATATGGTTTTTTCCTTGTCAAAATTCTCTAATAGTCTCTCAAGGTGGATGTTGATACGCTCGAGCCAAGACTCACGGTCATTGTTAATCTCTTGATCTAATGGAGTGAGCTCAATCCTCCTATGCTAGGTAGCTTGGCGATTCTCACGGATGTTTTGCAGCTCCATGATCTCATGCCGGTCCTCAAGCTATTTGTTCCTCTGGTCCAAATACCTAATAATCCACTTGGCCATCTCCAAATTGAGTGACAAGTCTTGGATCTCCGTTTTCTGCTCCTAGATGGTCCTCCTAAGTTTGGCACTCTCCACATCTGCATCATCATCATGAATGAGGATGAATTCGGCCTCTTGTTCAGCTCATGGCCCCTCGTCATGCATGGGCCTCTTGCCCTTGTCCTGTACCTGTGTTTTTGAGGTCGGAAGTGAGGCCCCTTCCACCCCGGGTGGAGATAACACTCACTTTGCTGCTGCAAACAAATGTCTACTGCCTCTCTGATAGGTGATGAATACTGGCATAGTAGTTGTCTCATGGTGCTCATAATAATGAGAAGGACCACCTATCTCATGTTCAACCTCTGATAATACCTCTGAAGTGCTGAAGAGGTCACGGGAGATGAATTCATCCCATGTAATGCCCTGCAATCCCAACTGATGATCCACCAAAATCTTAATAAGGGCAAAGTGATAAACACTGTTAAGTTGCTGCTGAGGGGTTTTGTGCTGCATGAAGGTGTTCATCCTCTCTATGTTCCTGCAAATGAAATATGGGATGTTCATCATTCGTACCCTAGTAAAGTGCATGAGAAACCTAATGTGATAGGCATACAGAGGAGAGAACCTCCCCACACAGCTGAATTACTTCATGATCAACTTCATGAGTGGAGCATATTCATCTTTCAAATATTTGAATGGAAAAACTCTTTCGAGCTGCCTCAAGAAACTGTCCTTAATGTAATGCTCATAATGCTACCGATCCACCTTCTATTTCTTGTGCCACTGTTATCCAACATTTGGTATGATGGTTGTTAATGAGACAGTTTCAGGTGTCAGTGTGAAGGTTACATTGGCCAAGATAGAGTGACCTCGATGTAAGTGAAGCACAAAAAGACGAGCCAACTCATGATGAACTTGAACATTATCCACCCTTTGACAAAACTAAAAACATGATAGATGCTAGAAACATGACATAGCAAGAGGGCATGTCTGTAATTCCGTGAGGGTGGTTGGCTCATCCCTAAAATGTTTTCCACTTTTATGATGTCTCAGGGGAGCATGTTCTTCTGACGATGAATCACTTTGGGTTTCCATCTCATACTCCGATGAATGCTCAGACACAATGACTTCTGAATATGGACTATGCTTGGGTGGCCTTTGATGATGGTATGAAATTGTGTGTTGATATGATCTTTGCCACCAAGTGGAACAATACAAAAGGGAGTGTTAGGAAGGGAATAATATGATGGGATTAGGGGTTATGGGGGAAAAATTTGTTTGGGGACATGTAGGAGGGTTTTGGGAGTTTTATAACGTAGGGTTTTGGGGTTTTATAGTTGAAAAATGAGTGGAGGGGATAGGGAATAGGGGTTTAGTAGTGTTTTAGGGTAGGGAAAATAGGGAAAAATCGGATAGGGGGAAAGGGAAAAATGGAAATAAGGGGAAAAATGAAAGGGAGGAGAATCCTTGGCATCAACAGCACAAGTTTACAACCCTAGCGCAATGGCTTTGATGTTTTCAAGTGGTAGGGTTTAGGTATTTTTTATTGCAATTATAAATGGCCATAACCATCATCCTATCCACAAAATTTGAGGAGCAAGCCAAGATATAGACCCTACCTGGCAATTGGAAGGAATTCCAAACGAGTTGTGGCAAATTTAGAACAAATTTCGGCCATTGTGGGTGTGTGCCATGAAAAAAACCCAGTGCACCTTGCTCTATGTGTATGTTGTGCCTATTTATATCCACCACTACAGGGTCACACTCTCTATGTGTGCCGCGCCCCTCTGTGTGTGTGTCGCGCTCCTGAAAACAACTCTAAACTCACCTAAAACGCATGCTTTGCACTCTCAATCACTTTGCTATGTTTCTCTATAGCCTTGGTGTGCACAATGATTTTTTTACTTGTGGAAACTTGTGTATAAAGGCATTTGGAGTCATGGGTTCAATTTTTGCTTCTTCAAAACCCACTTTGCTAATGTCTTGTTTTGACACTTTTCATTGATTTAATGCAACACTAAATTTCACTTTTCCCTTTGAATTTTTAGCTAGAATGATGAAAATTTTGGCACTTTTTGTAGGGGTCACATGACATGGCATTTGGCCAAGGAAACCATAACTGTGCTTGAAGAGATCAACTGGAAACATTTTTGAAATTTATCGCAAATGACACACTGTTTGACTTTTCTTCAAAACAGAGTTTTGAAGAATAGTTGTAATCTGTCAACATGACGATGAAAATATTTGGATCACAACTTTATAAGGCCCTCCCTCTGGCCTACATGGCTTTATCGGATATGGTTGAAGGCCAAATTGACTAATCCCTAGACCTAATGATTGAAAATGACTCTCATCCATTAAAAGATCGAACATTAACTGTCATGGACTTTAGTGAATATTGACAAAAGACCTAAGCCAGTAGGTACTAGACATGAGGGGAAATGAATAACAAGACCTTTTCCGTCAAATTATGGCATGCCCCTAGCAGAATGCAGCTGAGTGAATTGAGTGGGACTCCTAAAAATGAAATGCAGAAAGAGTTTTGATCTCTGACGGAGGACTGACAAGACCTTCTCTAACATTGGCTCCAATGGGGGATGGTAGCTCCTTGGAGGTGCCAAGAACAAAAGATCTCTGGTAGAGCTAGAGAGTGCCTTCATCCATTGGGCTATGGAGTTATTATTTCAACAAACGACACAAGACTCTGACTCATTTATGAAACTATAATGACCAAAAAAACTGACTCAAATTTGATATTGAAATGACTTGACGATTAACTTGACAAACTCTAACCAAACTGAAATAAAATGGTATTTACAGTGACAGTGGAAGCAGCATCAATAACTCAGAAATGGTACTACTTGAGCAGCCGACCATTGATCGGCCCTCCTGGACAATCTTCCCCATTCATTTCCTTCAGAAGAAAGGCATTCTAACCCCTTTCCATAGGTTCTCGAAATTACTGTGCTTACCTTTTTCCTCATTCCTTGCATCCCACTTCAGCACCACATCATCCAACTGAAATTTATCAGCCTTTGCTTTTCTGTCATAGATTTTCTTAATCTTCTCCTGCAACTTGGATTTGTTCTGGAAGAATTCTTTTTTGGTTTGCTGTAAGTGGACCATTTGATTCAATCTTCTCTGCATAGGATTATCTTCACTACCGGCCTCCTGAAGAAGTTTGACTACTGGGGTTGCGAGAGAGGTAGAAAACATTGTATCAACTCCATAAAAAAGCTCAAAAGGTGACGTACCAATGGATTTCTTCTGGCTGACTTGATCTGCCCAATGTGCATTGACCAACCTCTTATGCCAACTCTTCTTGTTCATTTTCAGCAGCTTCTTAATGATGTTGACCAATGATTTATTCGAAGACTCTGCCAATCCATTTCCTTGCGGATAATAGGTAGTTGAGTGACCCAAAATGATGTGATATTTATGACAAAACTCTACCATCCTCTTTGATTTGAAAGTTGTTGCGTTATCAATGATCAACTTATTCAGGCAGCCAAAGCGAGACAAGATGTTATTTTCAAGGAATGAAATAATTACCGCATCTGTAGCTTGTTTGGTGGGAATTTCTTCGATCCATTTTGTGAAATAATTTGTTGCTGTGAGGATCCATCTATGCTGACCAGAAGAAGCGGGATGAATTTCACCAATGAAATCCAACCCCCATTGCTGAAAAGGGGCACTCACTTCAAATGGATTGAGTGTTAAAGGTTGTAACTTCTACCTTCCTTCGAAAATTTGACATTTATGACATCTCTTAACCATCTTATATACATCAACAAACACTGTTGGCCAATAGTATCCCGCTCTTAGGACTTTATTTGCTGTTGATTTCCAAAAAAGGTGACCACCACATTCTCCTCTGTGGAAATCCTCCATGACCTTCTTTGCTTCCTTTTCCACCAAGAAATTTAACAGAACGCCACTGGGATCTTTCCAATACAGTGCAGAATTTAGAATGCAAAACTTGGCAGCCTTTAATTTGATCGTTCTCGCTTTGTTTCTAGTCATGTCGGGCAGTGGTGACAAATTTTTTAGCACATATATGATATCTGAATACCATGGATAAAGAGCAAACATTTCAGATACCTGAATTGACGATCTTTCCTCATTCTCATTGGACATAGTAGCGATCAGATTTATGTCTAAGGCATGAAAGTCTGACTCGGCCATTAAATTTTCCAATCCCTATCCTTTAACCAGCTTTGTGGGCTTTATTTCCACATCATATTCCAACAAAGCTGCAATCCACTTGCCTTGTCTTCCTTTCAGATCAGTCTGCACTAAAACATCTTTGGCAGCAGCGTTAGGAACATAGGCCAAAATATGAGAATGTAGAATATATACCCAAAAATCTTTCAATGCTTTCACAAGTGCAAGGGCTTGCTTCTGAATGTTGTTTTATTTTAAGGCTGCATCTCTTATAGCTCTGTTGAAGAATGCAATGGGTATTTCATGATCATCTATTTTCTGCAATAACACGACTGCCATAGTATGCTCCGAAGCAAATGAAAACAATATGAAATCATGAGTGTAATCCAAGTTGACTAGAACTAGAGCTGAAGAAAGAGCCAATTTGACTAAATTGAAATATTTTACAGCCTCCTCCATCCATTTCACTTGGCTGTCCTTCTTAAGCATGTTTGTAACCTCTCTTAGGTGCTCAACAAGATTAGGTACAAAGCGGCGTAGAAAATTCATTTAACCGTTGAAAGATTGAATCTCTTTCTTATTATGGGGCAGATCAATTTGCTGAATTTCTTGTACACGTGCTCGGTCAATACAAATTCCATCTTTTGATATAATGTGCCTGAGTATTTTGCCTTCCTCCATGGCGAACAAGCTCTTTTTTGGATTCAGTGACAAGCCATATTTTCTGCACTTTTGAAAGACAGTTTTTAGATGGTACATGTGTTCTTCATCAGATTTGGAAAACACCATCAAATCATCTAGGTACACAACCAAAAAGACATCCTTCTCATTTGTGAAAGCCAAGTCCATTTGCACACTGAAATGTGGCACCCGCATTCTTCAAACCGAAAGGCATTTTAGTGTAATGAAAAGTTCCCCATGGAGTGGTGAATGTTGTCTTGTCTCGGTCATCTTTATGGACAGAAACTTGGTTATATCCAGAATAACCATCAAGTAGTGACATACGGGATGCTCCCACTACTCGCTAAAGTATATGGTCCATTTTGGGCAGTGGATAGTTATCTTTCAATGAAACTTTATTGAGATGTCTAGAATCAATGCACAAGCGAATCTCACCTATCTTCTTTCGTACGGGCACCAAATTAGAGATCCAATCTGAAAATATGATGGGAACAATGATCCCTGATTTTTACAACCTATTTATCTCCTTTTCAATTAATGGCAACAGCTTTGGATTTAGGCTTCTCAACTTCTGTCTGAATGATTTCTGATTGGGCTTGATGGCTATAGTGTTCTGAATTATATTGGTATCGTATGTCTTTAAGTCTGAATAGTCCCAAGCAAACACATTTGCAAATGAAAACAACAAGCTGATATATTTGTCCTTGATCTTTTGTGGCAATGCTTTAGACAGTTTTACCATTTTAGGATTAGCAGTTGTTCTGATATTGACCTCTTCTACACCCTTCTCTATTGGCTGCAGTGTTGGTTTGTGGGCTACATCATCTTGATCAAAGAGTTCTTCTAAAGGTATCAAACCTTTAGGAATAATGTTATTCTTTAGCTGCAATACGTCCATTTCATTAATCCGCACATTCTTTGTACCGCTACCTTTACCATCGTCATTTTCCACATCAATTGAGGTTTCTTTGAACTTACCTTTGTTTTGCATAAAATCATCAATCTCCTCA
This sequence comes from Pinus taeda, assembly GCA_000404065.3. NCBI lineage: Eukaryota > Viridiplantae > Streptophyta > Pinopsida > Pinales > Pinaceae > Pinus > Pinus taeda. The sequence continues at coordinate 61,328 of APFE031402529.1, read as the reverse complement.
TCATATTGGAAAACTTACCAATATCTCTGATTGTCTAGGACGGTCGGATAATTCTTGACATGGATTTTGAATTTATTACTAGAGTTCATTGGGATATTCAAACTACTTGTTGCCTTAGCAAGAGCATCAGCGATACTATTTTGTATACAAGGCACACATGTCTAGGACTGCATTCCGGTAAGCCCGCATCGAAGGATTTTTTGCTTGATATTCGCCTCTGACCTGCTTAATTACCAATTCGGAGTCGCCATATACTGAAATCCTCTTAGCATTCAACTTTCTTAGAATTTTTAGGCTAGCAATCAAAGCTTCATACTCTACTTCATTGTTTGAACAATCGAAAGCCAACTTGTAAGAGCATACCCACACGTTACTAGGCACCTTTTTCAGTTAGGAGAAAGGAATGTGTACCCAAATTCCAATTCTAGCGCCATCATTTCCCACTGCTCCATCGAAATCCATGGTCCAAAAACCTTCTTCCTCCTCTTGCAAGTGTTGGAAATCTGTTTGTTGTGCTTTGTTTGCTTGTTGTGCATTACTTTCAGCTGCTCGCTCAATGGTGTTCTGCTGTTCTTGTCCTTCTTTCTCTAAAACTCCTCTGAAACTTTCTGCTATTTCTATAATATCATCTGCTTCTACTAGCTGACTATCGATATCATTGAAACTATCAGAATACAAAACAAAAGACTCTAAATCTGTATGTACATAGTTGATCAGATGATTTATTGGTTTCTCCTTGCTTGTAATCATGTATTTCATTTTTTGTTCCCGATACAATTTTCTCATTTGGCAAAACACCAGAATCGTTGCATAGGAAAAATCTAGTTATAATGTCCCTTTCAATTCTGCTACCCAAGATATGGAAAGAAGCATGCCAAACCTGGGAGGAATATCTACTACGACAACATCCATCAAAACATTCTTCATTGGGAGTTGATACAGACTCACACCAAGTATTTGATGAGCCCGATATATCTTACTCTGCTAGAATCAAACAAATAGAGATCGTGGTATTGTCGGGTGATGTCCAGGCCTAGCTTATCCATGATAGCCTTGGGCATGAGATTGTGAGAAGCTCCAAAATCGAACATGGCATTATCTAACACAAAATCATGCAATCTTAAACTGATATAAAAAGGTGGCACATCACTATCAGGAGACTCACCGTTCAATGCTGGCCCAAAAATCATTTCGAGTTGATCATCTTCGACATTCACCATGTCGGACATTAGGTCCAAATTCAAAATTTTAGATACTTTCCCTCTATAACTGTTGTTCCTCATTATTTCAATCAAGGGATTGGATACTTTCAATTTATAAATCTCATTCTCTAAATTAAAAGTGGGAATCTTTTCTACCTCTTTGACTGGGATTTCTTTCCTTTCCTTTTCTTTCGATGCAATTGGCTTATTTGAGTGTTCTCCTAATGGTGATTTGCTGCTATATAGACCAACCACCTCCTTTCCTTTCCTTTGTATAAATGATGAATCATTCTTTGATGTCTCACCGTCTTTCCTCTTCTCAATTGGTTTGACCAGCACATCTCTGTTTCTAAGTGAATATCGCTACTGTTGGGCATTCAGAGCATTCAGATAGCCTCTTTGGTACTCATCTGATTCGTCCTCCAAAATGGTGTCATTCGCTAGAATTAAATCTGCATCTTGGTGTACAGCCGAGTTTTCTGCATGCTCCTCATCCTCTGTAATATAAATAGGCAAATCATCAGGAGTAAATAGGTGGATTTCTTCACCTATTATATTCCCTTCCTCATCTGACTCCGGTCCATGCACAAAATTCTGCTGCAAAGGTGGCTATACTAGCTGCTGTGTTGTCTGCTCTTGGGCCCATTGATCTCTCTGCCTTATTCTATATTGTGGATGTTGCTAGCCACGGAAGTTAGGATTTCTAACTTGTGGCTCTGGTTTGTCAAGTTTCACCCTTTCAAGCATCTACTCTACCTTCCGGAGTAGTTGATCTACCGAAGAAGATTCTTCCTTTACAGTGACCTTCTTCTCTATTTTTGCTCCACATGTTGCTGAGCAGTAATGCTGTTAGGAGTGCCATAAAAAAATGGGATTTTGCTTTGATAATCTGTGGGTATGTCATCTAAAATTTGAGGCAGAACAAGAGGTGCAAAATGAGCAACCATCACTCTTGGTGGGTTTCGCCTTAGAGGTGTTGGAGGAGTGTGCGCAGCTTGTAGGGGGCTAGCAATTGGAGTTTGAAGCTGTGCTACGATGTAATTATCAATTGACTGGTTAGCCCTTTCCATTTCCAAGTCTGCAAGAAACTGTGGATTGTGGACAGTAGAGTCGACCGCCCTTTCAAATTTGGTCTCGAACAATGATATTTCAAACTGCTCATCAAAATCTAGCTCTTCAAGATACTCAAAAATGTCAGGGCATGAATGGGATTTGAACACGGGAGATATAGAGCTCTCTTGACGACGAAGTCTTGGAATCAAATTGGGATTCTCATAGATGTGTGGAGGATCTGGATCTGGATTAGCTTTGGTATATCTTCTACAAGCCAGCACGTTATTAAGAAAAATCCAAGGATACAACCAACTCACTCATCCTATCAAATCCTAAACTTATCATCTAGAAGCTTAGAATTATCATGAAGTAACGGGAGTAATTTTTGTCCTTAGTGGAGTCGCCACTATGTTAGCATCTAAATCTGCCTTAGGCTGAAGGAAGGCAAAATTCAGGGTAACCACAAACCGCGCTCAGTCTAGTAGCTAGCCCTACCAGAACATGAGAGGGATCTCTCTGAGTGACGCTCAGTGAATAGATAAACAATATGGTCTGAGATGACTTACAATGAATATTGATTTTCGGCTAGTTAAATAAATATGGAAATAAGAAGCAATTTTTGATAAATGATTGAGTTTCTGGGATGTATGGGACCAACGAACAACAATGAGCAGAGAATTTAACACAAAGGCACATATTACTTCGTGAGGCAAGATAGGCAGAAAGTCTAGCGATTGAATTTTAAATAATGCGGAATGGAAAGATTGTTTAGGAGGGTGAAAAGGGCATAAACACATGAATCCTTTTCAATAGAGGAAGAACACGGAACATGAAACTTTCCCACAGGAAGAGCATTAAACATGAATTCTACCTTATCTTACTTAGAAAATTTCACTGGAAATGAACATGAATGAACTATGAAACATAATGAAATACATATGAAACATAAAGAGAACACGTTTGCTACACTCACACCACAAGAATCTCATGAACCAGAGCCACTGCCTTTCATTAATTCTCTGTCAAAATATACAATGAAGAATTGAGTTTCTCTCCCACAGTCTCCCAGAAATTACAACCAACCCTTTCCAAATGGTTTGCATACAATAAATAGATTATGCCATTGGGAAATAGAACGACCAAGAGTTGGGGAGTTTTGAAAATGATTACAAACTCGAAATGGAAAGCCAACCATTAGTTACAGGTGCAGCGTTACAAAAATGAAAAATGGCTTGGGTGACCGCTCGCCTTCCTTTGCCACTTGGATAGAAGCCAAACTCTTTAAACTTTTACTTAGTTGCCAAAACAAATATAGTGTAAACAAGCGGGCCCAGTTGGAGAAATTCGCGAATCAAAATGTCGTGAAGCGGAAGTGATTTTGGCCTTTTTGTCTATATGCCCTGTGCCACTTTGGAGGCGATTTTGAGGTACCTACTGGAGTCCAAATTGTGCCCAAGTGTGCTTGTTGGAAAGCCTGGCCTATCTGCTTTCCAACCCAAGTGGAATTTCTTAATGTGGTGCTCATTTTCCCCTCCAAAACTTCATTCTCCCAAGACTGATTCCTGTGTGTCAAAATAGGGGTATAGAGGTCATTTTTTCAGTGTTTTTGACCTCCTGGGGACTCAAAACATGCCCAAACTTCTTGTCCATGCACCAGCAGGCATGATTTTCCATGTTGAATTCCAAAATGCAATCCATTTGTGGTTTAGAGCTACCAATCCTAAGCGCCACGCCAGTGGCGTGGCGCACAGGGAGAAATACCCTGTGTTGTGCCCAAAAGTTTGTTATGTGACCAAAATTGTAGGTTCCCTATGAAGTGCAATGCTGGGCCACAAAGGCTTTAGCCAAGATTCAGAACCGATCTTGCTCCTTTTGCCTCTTTTTCCTTCTTTTCACTTTGCTCAATTTTGCCTTCAAACTCCTTATCCGAGACTTTGAACTCATGTTCCGTGCCCGGTAGTGATAAACCATCCATGTCAATATGGTTTTGTCCTTGTCAACTTTTTCTAACAGTCTCTCAAGGTGGATGTTGATACGCTCGAGCCAAGACTCACGGTCATTGTTAATCTCTTTCTCTAATGGAGTGAGCTCAATCCTCCTATGCTGGGCAACTTGGTGATTCTCACGGATGTTTTGCAGCTCCATGATGTCATGCTGGTCCTCAAGCTATTTTTTCCTCTGCTCCAAATACCTGATAATCCACTTGGCCCTCTCCAAATTGAGTGACAAGTCTTGGATATCTATTTTCTGCTCCTGGATGGTCCTCCTCAGTTTGACACTCTCCACATCTACATCATCATCATGATGAGGATGAAGTTAGCCTCTTGTTCGACTCATGGCCCCTCGTCATGCATGGGCCTCTTGCCCTTGTCCTGTACCTGTGTTTCCGAGGTCGGAAGCGAGGCCCCTTCCACCCTGGGTGGAGATAACACTCACTTTGTTGCTGCAATCAAATGTCTACTGCCTCTCATATAGGTGATGAATATTGGCATAGTAGTGGTCTCATGGTGCTCATACTGATGAGAAGGACCATCTACCTCATGTTCAACCTATGATAATACCTGTGAAGTGCTGAAGAGGTCACGAGAGATGAAGTCATCCCAAGTAATGCCCTGCAATCCCAACTGGTGATCCACCAAAATCTTCATAAGGGAAAAGTGATAAACACTGTTAAGTTGCTGCTGAGGGGTTTTGTGCTGCATGAAGGTGTTCATCCTCTCTATTTTCCCACAAATGAAATATGGGATGTTCATCATCCGTACCCTGGTAAATTGCATGAACAACCTGATGTGATAGGCATATAGACGAGAGAACCTCCCCTCACAGCTGAAGTACTTCATGATCAACTTCATGAGTGGAGCATATTCATCTTTCAAATATCTAAATGGAAAAAATCTATTATGAAACCAGCTCAAGAAAAGATAGAAAAGATAGATCAACGCCTTAGAATTCAGCCTCTTCAAGGGGGAAACCTCCTTTACATTACATAAATGAACAATTCTTGGATGATACAAATGAAGAAACCTCCTTTCTATATATAGGAGTCTAAGGAGTCACAATATAACCGAGCCGACCTAACAATAATAATATAAATCCACAAAAATAACAATAGAGGGATTCTATGGGGCACAGTAATAACAATATGGGGGCAATAGGGGCACAACAATATTAATAAGGGGTACAACTACCATAGTAATGGGGTAATAACTAGTATTATATGGACCCAACATGCCCCTATCATTCAAAAAAAATGTTGTCCTAAACGCTTGAGTAGTTCTAGATACTTCTGTATAAAATTCTCATCCTCCCATGTGGAATCTTCCGCAGATAAGTTCTTCCACTTGATAAGATACTCTGAAATTGATCGATTTCATAGCTGTCGAGATCTTGTTTCAGTGACTGCTTCCGGTTCCAATAGAATTTTTCCTTCCTCATCAAGTTCTGGCAATATTGTTTGAACTGGGAGCTTGTCCCCTATAACCTTCTTTAAACATGAAACATGGAAAACTGGGTGAAATCAAGAAGCTGCAGGAAGCTCCAATTTGTATGCCATAATACCAATATTTTGCAACACCTTGTACGAACCATAATACTTTGGTGATAATTTATTATCCTTCTTAGCTTGATTGAGGGCATTTTCTTATATGGTTGTAGCCGTAGAAATACCCAATCACCTACAACAAAACTTCTTTCACTGTGATGTTGATCTGCCTGTTGTTTCATTCTATCATGTGCCAACACGAGGTTATCCTTTAAGAGTTTGAGGACTTGTTGTTGATGTTCGATGTGATGTTCCATTGCTTGAACCTTAGAATTTTCTCTTAAATATGATGTGATGGATGGTGGCTGATATCCATAAAGTGCCATAAATGGGGTCATTTTTTGTTGTTGTATGGAAGGAAGTGTTATACCACCATTCAGCCAGAGGCAACCATTTGACCCATTGTGTCTGTTTATCAGATACAAAGCAACGAAGATATCCTCCCAAACATTTGTTTACTATCTCAGTTTGCCCATCAGATTGAGGATGATAAGATGAGCTATGAGCTAACTGAGTACCAAGACAAGAAAATAATTCTGTCCAAAAATTTCCAGTGAAAATGGGATCTCTGTCACTTACAATAATCTTTGGATTTCCATGTAGCTTTTGAATTGTTTCCATAAATGCCGTGGAAACTGTATTGGCTTTAAATGGATGTGATAATGCACAAAAGTGTGCATACTTGGTAAGTCTGTCAACTACCACCATGATGACACTCTTTCCCTCAGACTTGGGTAAACCTGTGATAAAATCCATTGAAACCTCCTCCCAACGTTGGCTTGGAATGGATAAAGGTTGTAATAGACCCGGTGTCTTAATTGTTTCAACTTTATTTTGGTGGCAAACCAAACATTCCACCACAAACTTTTGAATATCTGATTTAAGGCCATCCCAAAAAAATTCCTTCTTAACCGTGTGGTAAGTTTTTAAAAATACCGAGTGCCCTCCTAAGGGAGAAGTGTGCAATTCCATAAGAACCTTTTGTTTTAGCTGAGAATTCTTACAGAGGTATAAGAAATCTTTGTACCATAACGAATCATTTTTCCAGCTAAATTTATTAGACGTACTGGAATCTTGTTGTAATTTTCGAATAAGTGCCCACACTTCTTCATCATTCTTCCATTCCTCCCTTGCTTGTTTATCCAATCTGGTTGGATAATAGAAATGGCACACAACAATGCTTCCACATCCTCATCCTTTCTTGAGAGTGCATCTGTTACCACATTTTGCTTCCCTTTTTTGTAGATGATTTCTAAGTCATAACCCAACATCTTTGTGACCCACTTTTGTTGCTCTTCACAGGATAATCTTTGTTCTAAAAAGTATTTAAGGCTATCATGATCCGTTTTTACCTTGAAGTGTCTTCCCATTAGGTAGGGTCGTCATTTCTTAAG